>JAHBCN010006088.1:0-51308 GCA_019359885.1 Listronotus oregonensis | reverse complement strand
CGTCCCTTTTTTTCAGTTTACGGTATTTTTGTATTTTAGGCCACTAGTTAGTAATAGAAAAAAAAGTTCATTAACAAAAGGAAATATAACATTAAGCTATGACATTAATTTTTTTAACCACTAGGACGTACTTTAACCCATTTGATCTTGCCGTACTCAGTTGGGTACATTTATGAAAATTTTGTGATGGTGACATGAATCAAACTGCAACGGTACATCGCGAATGTAAAAAGTTTTAGCACAGTAACTTAGAATTTTAAAATATAAATGGCTCTTTCAGTAATTTGCCAAGCAGCTATCAAGATAGGCAAGTTGATTCCCGTTTACCGGTTTTAGTAATGTTTTTTTTTGTATCATTTGATTTGTTTATCTTGTTCTGTTTGGTGCAAAAGTTTAACGGGTATGTATTAAAGGCAACTTTGCATAAAGTATTTAAAAAATAAGCATTAAAGTTAACAAATCGGCACAAAATGAAACTGTACTCATTTAAGTACACTAGGTTACAAATGGACCGTGATGACTATTAGGAAATAAATCCAATTCAATTTTATGGAAAACGCTTTAAAACCTTTGGAGCAGCTTGATGATGCTGCTCAGTCAGTTCATCATAACATAGATGTTGTTATTATTCCGCCAGATATTAATTATCAAACTGATAACGAGGATATTGATGATGATAATCTTTAACCTCAGCTTCAGCCTGCTAATTTACCAGGTGAAGAAATGAATTTGTTAGCTTTCTAAAGAAACGTTGCTCAACATTACCTACGATGCTTTGGAAAATCTACACTTTCTAAAAATTGACCTTCTGGATGAGTTTCAGCAAATGTTAAAAGAGATAGATTTGGTCATATTTAGAAAAAATTGGACAAACAACTTCTTTGCAGGGTATGCCACTTCACAGCACGATAGATGTGTAAAAAGTGCGAAGTAACACTGTTTGGAATGTAAATGTTTCATAAATTTTCGTAGTGCATAATTTTATCCATTGTAATTTTATATTTAAGGAATAAAGTATTTTTAAAGTATAACTTATTTTTGATGTCGTATGTACCCACTGTACTCATCAAAGTACAGGCATTTTTTACGCTAAATATATGTTTTTTAAATGTTACTGTTTTATTTTATTTAAATTCATTTTTGAACAGAAATATTTAAGAAATGCGAAATTTCTTTAAAAAAATTTTTTTGAGATCAAATGGGTTAACAAATTTTACTGTTTTTATAACAAACACTTATTTTATGAAAACAAAAAATTATTTATGCCGTTTTTGATATTTAAATTTATAGAAATGTATATAAAGGACATAAAATTATGTGATATTTTTATGTCCTTTATACATAAGTACGTATTTTTTGTTAAAAACAACTATTTTTTAAGTACTTTAAAGGGTCTATTTTAGACTTAAAAATAACCCTGTTTTAGGAAAATATATCAGAAAAATATGGGTTTATATTAGAGAGACATTTAATACGAACAAAGGACAACTTTATTTTAACAACATTTCGTTTAAGGAACTCTAATGGCTTATATGGAAAAAACGTTATATTCCTACAGCATGGATTAGCCTCAAATGCATTGTGCTTTATGTTAAATGGAAAGAAATCTCTTGGTAAGCATACTTTTTTAATAGTATTTTTACACAATAGTTTGCGTTGGGTTTTAGTTTTGATATAAATTTAAGTATAATTTTTAGCAATATTGTAGAGCAGCTTTATTTCTAAGATAAAAAAAATTAAAACTATATATTTTGCAATGTTACACAAAAAAACCATTTTACATTTTTTAAGCGTTATAGCAGAAAATATTTTAAACCTAAAAAAAAACAGTTTTGTCTCAGGAATAATTTGAATTCCACAACCTAAATTAATACAGGTAAACACCTTATAACTTCCTACTGAGTCACAGGTTTAATCGGCATGATTAAAAAATGTTAAAGTAAGTTGTTTTCATATTTTGATACCTTTTGCTAGAGGGAAAAGATATAACAAAGGGTTGTGGTTATTTCAAATTTCACCTGTGGATAAAGGATACTTAAATACATATAACCAAAAAATCCTTTTTTTAATCAGGAATTTGTTAATCAAAAGACACCAAGACATTTATTAAATATAAAAGCAAATTAAAAAGATGCAACCAATGGTTTTTATATTGTGTTGCTTTAAATACGTTGTAAATACACACAGAAGTAATTAAAGAACCGTTTATATTATTCTAATTAATGTTATTAAAAAACTTTCATAAATACCTAATTTAACAAAAAATTAATGAAACTGATTTTGCTTAATAACCAATATATTAACATCAAAATATTATGTAAATTCTCTTAATTATTTATATGTACTTTGCCCTGTTTCAAAAATAATTGGTCGCTTTATGTAAAAAAAAACTAACTACAAAAGTAAAAACTTTTAGGATAATATTACTGAACTAATACCATATGTTTAATTATTGGAGTTTGTTTCAATGGTTTTTGGGCTGTTAGGCCGGCGTCGATTGTCTGGTTGACTTGACGGTTCGCCAACACGAGCGGTTGGGATCTTCAGAAGTAGCTTCCTGGTTGACAGCATGCGAACTACTGGGCTTTGCGTGCTCTTATTTATACGTTGGAGAGGCAGTGGGCGTCGGTTCCAATCGGATCCGGTCGGTTTTGTTCGTAAAGGGTGCAATTCTAGTACCCTTAATTTTATTATGGGGATTAATGTTTTGTTGATCTTAACTGCTTCCTCTTTCTTATTAAAGTTGTTGCTATGCTTTTCTATCTCTATGGCTTCTCTGTACAGTCTTGAGTGGTATGCCGATGTGGTAGCCAGTACATGGGTCTCCTCAAACTTTATTCCATGGTCCGTTGTAAGGTTATATGCTGCTACGGCGGATTTGTCTGCCTGCCCCAGACGACAGTTTGCTTTATGCTCTTTAATCCTGGTGTTGATCGAGCGTTTTGTAGTTCCTATGTACATGCTTCTACATGTGCACGGAATGCGATAAATTCCTGAAGACGAAAGTGGATCTCTTTTGTCTTTGGCCGATCAAAGGCATTCTTTGATTCTCCTCGTTGGTTTGAATATTGTTTTTACATTTTTCTTTCGTAGCAATCGACCAATCGACATATTCATGATGCTTTCAGGGCCAATGGTTATTCAGAGCGAGAAATCAAAAGATCAATGGAAACAACAAATATCAGACCCGTGGAGAACGAACAACTCCAGCCAGTGGCAAAAGCATTTCTCCCCTTTATTCCGGGGGTTACGGACAGGATTGGTCGATTTCTACGAAAGAAAAATGTAAAAACCATATTTAAACCAACGAGGAAAATCAAAGAATGCCTTCGATCGGCCAAAGACAAAAGAGATCCACTATCGTCTTCAGGAATTTATCGCATTCCGTGCACATGTGGAAGCATGTACATTGTACTTAAAGCCATGGAGTTTTATGCTGCATTGTTAAATAAACAAAAATCGAGTAAGTAGCTGCAAGGAAAATATTACTTTTGCAGCATTATATTCTTTTTTAGAGGACGCTGTTCTTTGCGTTCTCTGCTATTCGAAAAAATCTTAAAACATGGCATTTTGTACTGCTCGGCATTCGTTTTGTATAAAAATATTTTTCTTGAACAAAATTTGATTGAAATATATAAGGTAACTATTTAACTGTTAAGGCAATACTTTACCACTTTCGACTTTGTCAGGGGATGTGAAAAACGAGGTCATTTTCAATCTCTGGGCAGGCCGTTTAAACGTTAGCGTATTCTAAACCTTAAAAATGTATTTAAGGCATTCGAAAAACATAACCTAGAAGTGCAATTGGACCAGAGAAAATTTTTAAAACGAAAAACGGAATTCTTGGGACACCTCCAGAGATATAAAACCAAGTCCTAGGAAATTCATTAATAACTTGATAAAGATCACAAAACTTTTAACACTTTTTCAGAAAAAAAAAGGCAAAAAAGCCTTTAAAACATGCAAAGATATTTTGTGTAATAGTAATGACTGAACTCTTATACGTACAGGCTTCCCAAAATGATGAGCATTTACAAGAAATGCTACTAAATATGCCAGAAAAAAAATTCGGTATGCTATACCAGTCGTACTTTAAATCCAAGTATATTTAACTCTTTATTAAGAAAAGAACTTGCCTGATATATTATTTAATCAAGTATTTTAGGCCATAGTTCTTTGGTAGACATTTTAAAGAAAAAACTTAAGCTACTTACAGACCTTCTATTAAATAGTTAGAAAATTTTAAATAATTTAATTTCATTTGTTAAAATTTATTTCTTTCTGTGTTTTAATATGAAATCGACTATATAAAAGAAAAAAAATACGTACTTGCCGATACATTCTTCAAAAATTTAAGTGATATTTTGAAAAGCTAATATTTATATAATAAAATAAATTACTTTAATAAAGCTATTAAAAGGTACAGTTGTGTGCATAAAAAAGTCGTACAGCAATTATAGGCTATGTTAAATCAGGCTTAATTAAACTTCTCATTGACTTTGACAAGTAGTGTCAAAATTTAAAAAAAAAATTCAGTTAACGCGCGTTTAACATTTTTCTCGTACAAATATTGCAATGCACAGCTAAATAATTTTAAAAAAGCTCAAATAGTTATGTATTTACAAGACGGTACGCCCATAAGAAATATAGCCCATATTATAAATGTAAATAAGAAGACCGAACAAAACCTAAAGCGCAAATGGGAGACTGAAGGTAACGTGAATAGGAAAAAGCCAACAGAAAGACCCAAAATAAGTACGCAAGAACAAGATAATGCACTCTTGCGCTATTTCAAGGACAATCCCTTTGAGGCAGCGCGGAATGCTATTCGACATACAGCATTTCCGGCATCAAGATCAACATCTAGTCGAAAAATTTAAAAAAATCACATTTAAAAACTATGTTGCTGCCAAAAGGTAACCCTTTGGGAAATGAACATAAACAGGCAAGAGTATTTTCGCTTTAAATAACATTTTACGTGAGAACTGGAATAGTGTAGTATTTACCGATGAAAAAGTTTTCCAGTCATGCTTTAAGGGACATATAAGAGTATACAGACCAAGAGGAACAAGATTTAATGAAGAATATATTCATAATTCAGAAAAATCCGGTAGATTTTCGGTAAATGTTTGGGCTTGGTTAAGCTCTCGTAAATTGGGCGTGTGCTGGACTATTAATGAAAGATTTAACGCTATTACGTACAGGAATACTTTGGAAAATATCATGTTACCTAGTGTTTCAGAACTTTTCCCCGATTAAAATTTTATATACCAACAAGATAATTGCCCGGTCCACAATGCAGCAATCATAACAGGAAAGGTTTGAACGGCAAAATATAGAAGACTAATGTGGCCCGAAAAAAGTCCCGACATTAATATTTTGGAAAATGTTTGGGGTCTTATGACTAAAAAAGATCTACAAAGTTAACTCAAACCAAACACAAGGGATAAACTAGTAAACTTTATTAAGGAAACCTGGGAGGAACTAGCCAATGATCCCGATCTCATAAGAAATCTTTTCTTCGATACCAACTAGACTAAATAAATTAATAGAAAATAATGGTGCTATGGCGAAATACTGCTATAGCTTTAGTTTTCATTGACTTAATTATTATAAATTTTTATGTATTATAAATATTTCATTTTATTTTAAAAATAAATAATTATTTGGACATTTAAGGAAAAAAGCGTAGCATGTATTTTTTTGTAATAATAGGGTCAGAAACTATTTTACTTTGAAATATTAGGATAAAATACTTCTCAGTGGAAAAAGTATACAAAAAAAACAGCGGCATAAGCAAAAATACCTTATTTAAAAGATCATCGTTCTCATTTAAAAAAAAATCTAAACTAATTATATATGAAATAGTCCTAAGCCCTGTAGCAGTCTATAAACTAATCATATTGTTGTACAAGTCTTCACTACACTTCTCGGAAAAATTACAAAAGTCTGAATGTATACGTTTACTACTTTTTAATGAAATCTGGAACATCATAGGCAGGTTTACACCATACAAACCTTGTACGACTTTTTTATGCACACAACTGTACATAGAGCTAAATAGAAAAAACACTGAATGTTGTGCAGGCAAAATTCCGTTATTGTCCAAATCTTATACGAAAAAGCCATTAAAATTTTATAAAGACCCAATGATCATTAAAATAGCTAAATCTTCTTCTGTACCTCTTTATATTAAAGAAAAAATTCAAATAATTAAAACATTTATAAATTTTAGAAAGCGTAAAATAAATAAAGACGTGAAAGAATGTACATTAAGGCCTCGTCACCCCCGGGGTTCCGTTCCGGACAGGGTACCGCGGTTGGCAAAACCGCGATCCACGGGGTATATTCTTGGTTACACTTGAAAACAAGAAAATGTAGAATATGTAGTAATGTGTGAATAATTAAGACACCAAGCTTACTTACATGAACGTATGTATAATGTATACATATTCTGCATTAAAAAAGAAAACAGAAAAACATAAATATATATTGATATTTTATAAAGGTACAACTTATTTTCGAAAATATGCATATTATGTGAACAGTTCCTGGAAAATAAGAGTAGCAGTTTTTGCACGAAATCGCAACGAAAAAATTCGATTAAAAATTTAGAGTAAGGGATTTCTCTAGACGAAACCGCGGATAATCAAAACCGCGGTTGAGAAATCCGCGGTTGATGAGGCCTTACTGTATTGTCAATTTAAATAATACTAAAACTTACCATTTATATTTCCCTGTCAAGGAATATAAAAGGTTTTTTTAACTTTTTTACAAAACTAACTGCTAAAAATTAATTTTTAATATTATGTTTTTTAACATAATATTAAAAATTAATTTTACAGTGTAGATATGTGTCTCTCGCTAAATCAAAGTAGCGGAAAGGTATTAACTACTTGGAATATCGAAAAATATGCTGTGATTTTTTAACAAAATAAAACAAAAGATTTCTTTTATTCATAAAACCCGTCAAATTTCTCGTTCTATAAAATTAATTTCTATGTTTTCGGCTTAACTAAAAGTCTCTTAAAATTAAAAGTAAACTGAAGATGTTTCTTTGTCACATTTTTCCCAATGTTTTTTTGTTTCGTCGAATATGTTAAGTTGGTGTATAGGGTGTCCCAAATTCGAAGGTGACCATTGGGATCTTGGAAACTATAAGAGATACGAAAAAGTTTAAATTGTGGCAAAGTTGCGCAATTTGGTGCTCAATCAAATTATGTTTAAAAATTAAGAAAATTTCGACTACTTTCGGAAATATACGAAACAAAAAATTTAAATTAATTTAATTTTTTCTGACTTTATTTGAACAGATTTTTTAAAATAAATTACACTTTTGTATTGCCACTTTTTCTTTTTTACAAAATGGCATTATTAGTTTTTGAACCCACCAACATCAACTTCATTTTTTTAAATACGGACCTGCATGTTTTATTTCGGATTTTAAAATGGCTCGTCATTTTTAAAACAGACATGTATAACGCTTCTTATGTTATTAAACGTTTCGACATAAAATTACATAATCAGGTATAAATCTGCCTTCGTACTAAAAAAAAATTGCCTTACTTTTTTAAAAACAGGAACCAAATCAAACTAAAATAAATTTAAAAATTTATATTGCCCTAAAGCAACAACAAAATCAACTGATAACAAAGATACAATATAACAACACATAATAGTCAATCACTATTCGCTACGACTTCTACATATACTTATGGCAAAAAGAGACAAAATTTAAATGCTAAAATAAAGGTGGCTATGAAACAAAACATATACCCACTCTAAGCCAATATGACCGACTATTGTTGATAGCTATTTTTGCTTTCGTAATCTTATAGTAGAAAATATGTTTTCCAATATGGAGAAGCGCGATATGTTACGTATTAATTACATTTCAAATAGAAACTCTAGAATATCTAGTGAACAATATCTAAACCAATATCCTGAGCGAGTGCAACCGCATGAAAATTTGTTTGCTAAACTGGATAAAAACTTAACAAAATTTGGAAGCTTTAGTAAGCCTAGAAATAAATATGGGAGTCGAATTGATCCGGAGGAAGAAGAAAATATTTTGAATACGGTTAGATTCCACATCTGTAAGTGACTTAATTTCGCTATTGACGTTTTTCTATTTTAAGGTTAATAATGCTCCTTGCAGCTCAACTAGGCATTTTGAAAATGAGCTGCGAACACCTAGAATGCGAATATGGCAAACATTTAATATAAATAATTATCAACTTTTTAAAATCTATCTAAGCCAAACACTCTGACCTGGTGATGAAATCAGGAGGCTGAATTTTTGTAATTGGCTTCAGAATAAACTTGAAGAAGACAAAATTTTTCTGCTAAAGTAATCTGGACCGACAAATGTAATTTTTCAACTTACGGTTTATTTAATCGGCATAATGAATATTATTGGTCAATAGAAAATCCTCGATAACATCAAGTCAGACCAGATGGGCGAACTTCTTTTAATGTGTGGGTCGCCATGTGGAATAATAAAGTTATCGGCCCCATAATATACCAGGGTAGCTTAACGTCCGAAAGATATGGTAAATTGATATTAAATAATAGTCTCGAGCAGTTTGAAAAGGAACCACTAAATATTGTGCGGGAGTTATGGTGGCAACAGGACGGCGCCCCTCTCATAATGGACGGGAAATAACAAACAGTTTAAATATGCTGTTTTCAAATAAATGAATTGGAAACCAGGGACCTGTACGATGGCCTGCCAGAAGTCCAGACTTAAATCCACTGGACTACTTTTTATGGGGATATTTACAAAATCGTTTGTATCGTGAGATACCAAATGACGTATTTGAACTGCGACAAAATTTAATTTGAGAAATTAAAGCTATTCCTGCTAGGTTCATTCAACGATCGATACTAAAATTACAAAGGCTTAGTGCAAAATGCATTCAAGTGGAGGGTTTTCAATTTGAATATCTTTTATGACTTTAAGTCAAGTTTGTTTACCTGTGTGTTATTGTTTTACGCTATTAAAGATTTCTTAATCATTTAATAACATAACAAATGTCTGTTAGAAGATTTTGTTGTTGCTTTGGGGCAATAAAAATTTTTAAAGTGATTTTGAATCGTTTGATTTGGTTCCTGTTTTGGAAAAAGTAACGCAATTTTTTTTTAGTATGAAGGCAGATTTATGCTTGATGATGGAATTTTACGTCGAAACGTTTAATAACATAAGAAGTGTAACACATATCTGTTTTAAGAATGACGAGTCCTTTTGAAATCCGAAATAAAACATGCAGGTCCGTATTTAAAAAAATTAAGTTGATGATGGGCCCAAAAAATTGAAACGTCGGGTTCAAAAACTAATAATGCCATTTTGTAAAAAGAAAAAGTGGCAACACAAAAGTGTAATTTATTTCATAAAATATGTTCAAATGAAGTCAGGAAAAAATAAAAATGAATTTTAATTTTTTTTTTGTATATTTCCGAAAGTAGTCGAAACTTTCTTAATTTTTAAACATCATTTGATTGAGCACCAAATTGCGCAACTTTTCCACAATTTAAACTTTTTTGGTCACCCTCGAATTTGGGACACCCTGTACACATTTCTTAATAGCAAATTTAAGATTATTGTTTTTAGGTTTTACTTACTTTTTAAAATAAAACACTTTTATAAGGATATAATAAAAAATGTAAGCAAAATATATGAATTTTGTGCACAACAGGCCATTCTTATTTATTTTATTAAATCCATTTGCAGTTGACTACATTGACTGCTTAAAACTTTGATTTTTTACAAAAAAACATAATATTGTAAATGTGTTTTCTGTTTGTTAAAATCTAAAACCAATATAAACAACATACAACGATTTGATGGCCTAATAGTATTCTTTGGTCTTAAGGCAATAAACTACCGAAATACTCGATTTCTAGTCTTTTTATAACTAGTGTTTAAAATAAGGATTTATTGTTTTTTTAAGCATTTCTTCTTTCAAATAATGGTTTTGATGTTTGGCTTGGAAATTTTCGAGGAAGTCAATTTAGTAAACATGAATCGTTATCAAAAGACGATTCAAAATTTTGGGACTTCAGGTATGTACATAAAGATAAAATATTTTTAATCTTATTGACAAGATTCTCTTGACTTTTGGACTGCAATAGCAGTAGAAGAAAGATATTATTTCTACGAAATTTTTGAAATCTAATATTACCAGATAACAAAACAAAAAGACTGTTAGCCAAATTTAAATTATAATATTTAATAAAGCATTTTTTACACTTTAGCTGTGGTGCCACGATTATAAGGAAAATTTACTAATTAAAAAAATGGATTTTTTCATTTTATTAGGATTTTAAAGGGAACGTTAGCGTATATTTGGCTATGGAAAAATAGCATTCATGTTGCTAGATGTGTTTCTGCAACAAAAGCAATCATGCTTCTTTAGTTTTTGCCATATACCATCATCATCATCATTAATATTATGGAAAGAGAGCTGACAATGGTGGCAAAATGGTGTTAGGAAAATGGACTGACAGCCAATCCATCAAAAACAGAACTTGTGTTATTTACTAGAAGGAGAAAACACAACGGACTTAGAAAACTAAAGTTCGGTAATAGAGAACTAGAATACTCCGTAGCAGCAAGTATCTTGGAATGATACTAGACGACAAGCTGAATTGGAGAGCACATCTTGAAATGGTAGGAAAGAAGGCCACAGGAGCGCTATGGCTCTGTAGAAGGAGTAAAGGGACGGGAACTTTTCAAAGGTCATTAATGGAAACAATAACAGAATCAACCAAGGAAAAACTGGGGAATTTTCTACCACAAACTTGATGGAAAATACTGCGACCCCCACATAATAAATTATGGCAACAAAAGGCAAGGGGGAAAAGGCACTAAGACGGAATGCTGAGAATAACTGGGGGACCTCCACATCGGGCCAATGAGATCAGGCCTCAGAAGCAAAGGATAAAACTCAAGGGAATCCACTGGAGGACCTCATGCACAAGGTAAACATGGCATCGGCGGGTGACTGGGCTCACAAACTCTGTGGGACACCAAGCGAAGGAACAGTTATCTATACAGATGGCTATGTAGAAAGGTCGAACTACAAGTTCTATAGAACAATGGGAAAATATGCAACCGTATTTCAGGCGAAGTTATGACAATGGCCAAAGCCATAGAATACTGCCTTAAAGAAGAAACATGGGAAAAATTTGTGTTTCTGCAACAAAAGCAATTCTTGTTTATTAGTTTTTGCCATATACCATCATTATCATTTATTTGCTTTGGTAACTATATTAATATTTATAGCCTGATAAATTAATAAAAATGCATTTCATTGTTATACTGTTATTTTGATACCAATAACGATGATCAAATCTACCAAAATTCATTTTTATTTATATCGATTTATGGGCAAAAACTTAACTGTCATATTTGGGGTTCTTCATTTTCAACAATCATGCCTACTTCAAACGCAAAAAAATATAATTTATGTATTACCGGTTCTTAGCTAGAATGAATTTTATTTGATTTTAGTAAATTTAATATGTATCAGTAAATGTTTAACTTACACAAAATATTTTTAGCATACTTACCTAAGTATCAAATTCTTCTTACCTAAAAGCAGTTATTTTAAGGATATATTTAGCAGTTAAAAAGTATGAACTCATTTTATATGAAATTTAGCGTTTTTCTATGGTACAGCCACATTTTGCCATTATTAACAGCTAAACCCCTTATATGACAACCTATTTAGCAACTCATAAAGACGGTATTTCCTAATGTTCGGTATATTTTTTGTTTTAGTTTCCATGAACATGGATTATTTGACTTGCCAGCAAATTTTGAATATATCTCAAGCAAAACTAAGAAAAAAATAATCTATATTGGCCATTCAATGGGTGGAACTGCAATGGGTGTCTATTTATCAATGAGACCTCAGGAAGCGGAGCGATATATTAAACATACAATTTTTATTGCATCAACCTTTTACTTAAAAACACTCAAGGATTAACCAGCTTTAATCTTGTTAACAGTCTTTACAGATTCCTGGTATGTAACGATAATAGGTATATAAATGGGAAGAGGAACATTCTTTTCCCTCCTTATTGACCATAGCAGCGCATTAGCTGCCCCACTAATACTTTCCAGCTCCTTTGATTTTTTTTAGGCGTTCTTTAACTATATTTTGGCCTTAAGGTTGTTTAATTATATACTGTATTTGACCTAGACTGCGCGTGCGTTCTCCCATTGCTTAATATTAAGGTCGGCCCTTGTTTGTTCCCTTCTCCTTTGAATTCTGTAGCCACAAAGTTTAGTTTCACCATAAGAATGTATTTATGTAGGTTTAAGCTGTATTTTGCTACTTGACCTTGAGATTTGTTGTGACTGTGAAGTGTAGTTTGACCTTAGTTTAACCTTAATAATGTACGTATGTTTAACACTGTTTTTGACCTGTATTTAAGGTTCAAGTAAAAAACACCTATTTCGGTTTCTCGTATAAGAGATAAAGCAAAGTAAAGGGTGTTAACATTTTTTTTTGAGACAGTCCACGAAAGCTGACGCCTAAGTACTAACGTACCGTGGGTGTCTTAAGTGTGGTGAGGGGGGAGTTCTTCACACGGGACTTAAATTTTTGAGATTGGGAGAGAAGGAAAAACTTTGCGGCAACAGGTTCATAGTCTTGACACCTAGGATAAAGAAAAGAAAGCGGGAGGTTTGGGGCCTTTTAATTAAACTGTAAGTTGCATAAAAGTTGCACTAAAAGTTGCTCTGTTAGAGCGCCAGAAAAAGAATTATACTGGCCAACTCCTCTGAGCAGAACGAAAATACCTATAGGAAAGGGGGACAGACCCCTTTACAGCTCGAGGGGTGGGAAAATGTTGTAGAGAAAGCACTGTTAATAAAATTTCTCAATACGCATGTAAGAATATGGTGCAACCTTTTTTCGTAATTTTAGTTTCAATCGTCATAAATTAAGAGTCATGATTAGCAAGATTTAAAGCGTTTGCCCAGGCTTATAAGCATTCTAGGATTGAATATGCTGCAGCATCACAACGTTGGCATCATTAGAGAGATTTTTTAAAACTTATTACGTCGTTACAGCTGTATATATTCCTACTCAACAATCTTGCATGTTAGGATCAGTAAGTGTAACTAGCACTGACACAAGTATTTAAAGGGGACTTGGAAAACACCCTTAGAGATGAAACTGAAAAATGTATTGATATCCTGTTTATTTCTTTAAATAATAAAGCGCATTAACCGGCCAAATCCGCAGAATAACCCCCTAAAATTTAAATCCAAAAAATAAGTCTTTAAAAAAATTTAAAGCAGCTTATACTTTAGTTAAGAATTAATTACACAGGTCAAAATCGGATCTACGCGGTTACACCGCAAGCTTTTAGATTGTACCAGAGTTTTTGGGGTCGCTGATTACGATTTTGACCTCGGTTAACCACCATCACGTCAGGGGTTTTAAAGGTCATTTGAAAGTCAAGTAAAATTAAAACTGGAAAAAATTCATGAACACGTTTAAGAGGTCGCTGAATCTGAATTTGGCGTTTATTTACACTTTGGACCTATCCTGGAGGTCATTTTAAGCTCATTTTAAAGTGGTTTTAAGAAAAAAATTTAAAATCCCCCAAACTTGAAAAATTTTTGGGGGGTATATGGAGGTCCGGGGGAAACGGGGAAAACTAAATAATTAAGCTCCATAATGTCATGTTCAAGGTCATTTAAAGGTAAAGTAAAAAAACATTGGAAAATTTTGGAAAAATTCATGCGTATGTTTTCGATGTCGCTGAATGCGGATTCAGCGTGTACTTAAACTTTAGATTTTTCTTAGAAGTCACACAAGGTCATTTCAAGGTTATTTTGAAGTGGGGTTTGGGAAAAAAAGTTTAGTAATTTTTAAATATCTGGGAAAGAATTCCCCTCTTCCCTAAGGTCAGATTTAAGGTTATTTAAAGGTCAGGTTTAAGATTATTTAAAGATCAAGTGGAGAAAAAACCATAGGAAAAAAATATGCATATGTTCTTGTGGTCGCTGACTTCTAATTTCGTGTTCCTTTTGCTCTTTAGGCATAGACAATTTATTGGCAATCTAAAATATCGAGAAGCAGCGATCTTAAAAACATATGTATGTATTTATATATATAGTAACATATGCTTATATTTAAAAGCTTTTGATATTTTGATTTAAAATAAAATTAAAGCCAAAATTCGCAGACCTCCTTGCCAAAAAGGGGGGGGGAGACAAAATCACAGGGCCGGAACGGTCATCGATATCTTTTTGGGGAAAGGCCAAGCAGTTCATATCAGCTTGGACAAGAGAAAATCTTCGGTACTGGCATGGATTCCGTCCTTTGGGCACTCGAAGGCCGCATAAGCCCACCGAACCAACAATGTACCGTCAAAAATTTGGGGCAACAAGAGTACACCAAACCCCCCTAGTGGGACTGTTTAAGGACACCGCAGATTATACCACATGCAAAAGATCGGCCCAGCGGGGAAAACGCCGAAAAGGGGGCCCTGAGGAGGAGGATGAATCGGCAGAACAATACTGTGTTCGTGCCCAGCAATGGCAAAGAATAAGATTCACAATCCTCGGCAATGACACTGTTGCCGGGAGGAGATCTCTCCCAACAGGATTCATCAAATTTAAAAGGGTGGGTTTTACCCACTCACTTTAAACCTACCTACCTACCTATGCCCAATTTAAAAATATATATGTAAATGACCTCTAGAAGACCTAAAGGGTAAAAAGAACACCAAATTCGAAGTCAGCGACCTTAAAAAAACATATGCATAATTTTTTTCAGATTTTTTCTCCACATGAACTTCAAACAACCTTAAACCTGACCTTATGGAGGTTAATTGACCGAATTTCGTTTTTTAACCCTTTGGAATACAGTACGAATTTTGTTAGATTCTTCGAATCGTTTAAATATTTTTTCCAAAATCACTTTAAACTGACCTTTAAATGACCTTGAATGACCTCTAAGATGAATCAAAAGTGTAAATAAACACCAGATTCGAATTCAGCGACCCTTAAACACACACATACAAACTCTTTTAAATTTTTCAAATCGTACTTATTTTTTTTTCCCAAAACTACTTTAAAATGAGCTTAAAATGACCTTGGATATCCTCTGGGATACATCCAAAATGTACATTAACGCCGAATTCGGCTTTAGCGGACTCAAAAACATGTGTATGTATTTTTCCAAATATTTCCGATGGTTTTTTTTGTCTTGACCTTTAAATGACCTTAAACCCAACGTGATAAAGGTTAACTGACCGCAGATTTCGATGTGCCAATTCCGAAAACTTAATAACGATTTTTTTCAGATTTCTCGAATAGAACGAAACATTTTTTCTCAAAAACTACCCAAACTACAAAATGACCTTTGATGACCTTTAGAATAGATCCAAAGTTTAAATAAACGCCGAATTCGGATTCAGTAATCTCACAAACATATGCATGAATTTTTCCAAATTTTTACGATGGTGTTTTTACTTGACTTTCAAATAACTTTAAAATCAGCGACTTCAGAAACACTAGTAGCACCTACCCGCTTTCAGTGTACCTGCATAGATCAAATGTTGACCTCTGATTATTATTCCATGCATCGATGTCGTAGCCCAAGTGTAATACATGTAGTAATCTAATTTATTTCTTTTTACCGCCAAAAGGCTCGGTACGAATCTCGTTTCTGGTTAGTTTTTTTTTTAAGTTGCGCTTCTAAAAGCGGTTTAACCAAGCTATTTTTGGTTTCTTGCGTTGCGAAATGGTATTTTAGCACGTATACCAGCTAATGACTATTTAGTAAAATCACTACCCATAATACTTTGATTAAGCCATAATTCATTAGTTTTATCAAACTTTTGTGAGCCAAAGAAAAATTTCATTAATTTTTAATAAAGAACTATACAAAAACTATAAATTGCCGACTTAACAGTTTAAGTTCTTCTCTAGAAAGTGCCTTAATGGTGGTAAAACCAATGATAAAATGCAATAAATGATTTTCAGAATCCTTTTATATGGATTTTATCGGTCCTTTTGTCTTAAAAACTACAAAAATTTCACGACGCGTAAATTAATAATAACTGCCCAACTCTGTATGCAGAAAGAAAGCGTAAGTATTACCAAAAATTATTTATCCTATTTCATATAATTACTAAGAGTTACCTAAAAAAAAATTTTGTCAAACCCCTTTTAAAGGTTTTTCTTTTTAAATACGCAATATTACGAAAATATTTGTAAAAATGTAAATAATAAAATAATATAAAAAGGAATTTGTATTGCCTAACATGTTTTAGTCAAACAGTCTTAATGTAAATAAAATAAATCTAATGAAACATAAAGTATAATCAATTTGTCTTGCATTTTTATGCTAAACGAAAGGGTTTTTTTTTATCAAATATACTAGTTTCCTTTATTTATTTAATTAACAAACATGGGTACATTTGTCCAATCGGGTATGCTATTTGAACTACTGTGTGCTGTAGGGCCACCTAGGTGCTTTTTTTACATTTGCTTTAAGACCATTGTCAAAGACCGTTATGGTTTGTAACCTTTTAGCATACATCCTTTCTAGAGGCAGCCTTGCCGCTTATCCATGCGAGCAAGCGTGCGAGAGAGAAAAAAGGATAAGTCTACCATCTTTCTCTCTCGTTCCACTTGTTAATTGGTCGACGGGAAGAGATATAGACCCGCTCTGCGTGCTGATTGGTCGTCCCACCCCCGCCAGCCAATCAACACGGAGAGCGAGAGATAAAGATAGTAGACTTATTTATTTTCTTGTAGACTAAGCTGTAATGAAAACCACGTTGTAGGCGCTAAACCATTTGAATTCCATCCGTATGCCTCTATAGCTGTAACGAAGTGTAATGGCCAAGCGTAAATTTGTAATATCTTTCTATTGTATCTGTTATGCTTTAACAGTACAGAAAATTAAATGGTGAGCCATCGGAGAACGTTACAACACCCAAGTAACTCTTGTGCGCCAGGTGTACATTTGGTGTAAAGGACGTTTAACAACAGGAAGGCTACGCCGTCGTGCTCGAATAGCCGCGCGTGTTTTAAATACCTTAATATTCACTTATACTTTAATATACTAGATTATTCTGCTTATTGAGGTAAAAAAAACAGTAGTGACAATTAAACCTATACCTTATACCTATTTACCGGGTGTTTCTCAAGGGTGGTTGCCCCTTGTAACATTATTTTTTAAGCTAAAAAAAATAAAATTCGGCACTTCTAATGAATGAAATGAATAAATGAATTTTCCGAGGTTCCATTAGAAAATATCCACAGGATCGCGATTAAGTATAATATTAAAACGGCATTTAAATCCCAAACTACTCTGAGAAGTATTCTTACTAAGACAAGACCAGACAACAATGTTTCAAATAATGACTGTATCTACCAAACTCCCTGTGAATGTGGTTGCTATACATGGGGGAAACAAAGAGACCACCCAAAGTTAGACTTAAAGAACACAAAAAAAATACGGAACGAGGTAAAACGTGAAGTCAGGGATTGCCGAACACGCTTGGTCAAAACAACACCGCATACAATGGTCGAAAGCAAAAAGTATTCATAAAGAAACCCACTGAAAGAAAAAAAAAATTAAAAAAGCTGTAATAATTGTAAACAACCAAAATGTATTTAGCAAGCCTAGCATCAATATTCCAAATATCTGGCAGCCGTTGCTGAACCGTAAAAAGTCGGTCAAGCTTCGGTGAACAAGGGATAGTATATAAGTAGTAGATTTTAGAAATAGTTTTTAGTTATCACTTGAAAACGGTTGGTAGATCACTGACCAAAACGTTGTGTAACAATAACCAAATAAAGACAATGGAAGTCTAAGATTTTAGTGTTATTGAAACCAATACATTTTCTAACACTTTCAAAGAACTGTTATTTACGAGGTGTAGTAAAGATAATGACAATTTTAAGTTATCTGCTTTATTTAAAGTAACTGCTATTAGTTTATTTTAGATTCTTTTTTGATGGTGCATGTTAAATTTTATTTGGCAACGATACTGCTTCAGAATGGTTCGTTATATGTATCCTTTAAAAATAATGTGGATGTTTGGCTAATAAATCTCATAATCCCAATGTTTTTAATATTAATAGCCAATTTTCGATTTTTTAGGAAAAAGTTGCAAGTAGCAGATTTTATATCAAAGAACTTATATTGCTCCATTTTCACCAAACTAAATGGGTTGGGTTTAATTCTGGCATTTAAAATCACTTTATCCTAGTCCTCTGGTCTCTCTGCTCCCTCCAGGCTTGTCTTCTTTTTTTTCTATTAACGCAAAACCTAAATTATTTGTCAGAAATGAATGACCTCTCACTGAAAATACATCTTCTACCATATACAAAATCTCTAGAATATGTACCAAGATGTTTAAAAAATGGGTCATTATATAGTTTTTATTTTGCCCTGGAGAACCGTCACTAAATAACACTAAATTTCACCCTTTTTGGCTTCATTTTCAAGATAAGTGTACATCGAGGCGTCATTAGTTCCTAGGTCACGTATACCAAAACAGTATACCAAAGTTACCAGCTATAAAATAAAGGGTTAGATGGTATATGTGAAATCAAAAATAATGTACTTCACCAAGGATTGGCTTTGATTTGCAATTTTTGTTTTAGTTCTAAAAATGGTTTAGCCTTACAAAGGTGTATTTCATTTTACTTCTAGTTTGTTTCGTTTTTCTGCACTCAGGTTGGCACGGTTAAGTTGTTACGTAAGTCTATCACACTCCGAGCAAGTGTAAGATATTGGAAATCCAAAATCAATATTAAAATGTATTCTAAATAATTTTTGGTATGTTTTATATGGTATGTTTTGTTTATATTACAATCTTGTAGAAACATACTATGGATATCCTTTAAGATAAGAGATTCCGGTAAATAGGAACAGTTTGAGCCGGGAATGATTTAGTGTGGTTTTTAATTAGTTCTATAATACATTCTTAAGTTTTTTCTCTGCTCTAATGAATTCTTCATTTGGCTCTGGAAGAAGCTCCAGTGATTATTAAAAAAATTTGTAGTCGCTTTTGACGAGCATCTTTGATGCCATCTAGGCTAAGAAAAGCTTTCTTGCAAACGTTTATTTTAGATTCCCCTGCCCTAACCTTGTATGTGCAACTGACACCATAATGTTTTATTTACTTTCCTTTTTAAGGATGTCATCTAATAATACGACCTGTTGAAATAGGGCTAGTTAAATGCGACTATTAAATATATTTATCATCCATATCATATTTATGTAAGATGAAACCAACCAGACAGGCGCCTGTTAGCGTCTGATTTGTTGGTCTCGCTTTGGTCAAGGCAATAGGGAGAACTAGATTGTCAAGGTGGTAACTCGAGGACTCTTCCAGAATAGGTTTTTTAAAACTTTCGGTTTATGGCCAATTGTGATTATGGTAAAAAAGTTAAAAGATAGTCCATGCAAACTCTAGATCATTCAAAAAAATGCCAGATTTTTAAAGAACTTACCTAATTCAAATGTTATTGCCCTTTCAATAATATCTTTACAGGAATTACTATTAGTTTGATTGCCTGCTGCTTGATTTGATTAATTTTATTTTATTTTACCGTTTTTGTTTTTGTTGTAGGTTCTTTTACCAATAGTAAATCTTAATGTCCTATTTACTTCAAGCAGTTTGGAAATGACAATTATTACACATGGATGCTTTTCATCATTGGACTATGCGCAGTTTTGCTTACAGGTTGTAAACCTGCTAACTGGAAAATCTGATGTCCTTGCTCCGGTAGGTCTAAAAGTAGTTAATATTATAAAACTAAATAACAAGTTATGGTTTGTTTGTTGCTGTTAAACTTAATTTTGAAAGTCTAAAAATTCTGCTCTAGACCAGTTAATCATACTCCTAGCATAGTCAATAAATGTCTGCGGAATACACCTAAGCAAAGTTATCCAGAAGGTAAAAGTTACCATGAGAAGATGTAAAAGATGTTTTTGGCTAAAAAAAAAATGGACATTACCTATTAAAATTGAAGGTAAAAAATGTGATTTTTTTTGTATGTTAATCTTTGGAACCCCCGCCAATTCACTTAGTGAATCAAAAAACCTATAATACCAGCACTCGCGGCCCGCACGCCCCCCGCGACTGCTTTCGAAATTATAAGTATTATACTAATTATATTCTATTAATTTTGAAAGATCGTCGGCGGGCCGGATTAAATACTTTTGCAGGCCGGATTAAATACTTTTGCAGGCCGGAGCTGGCCCGCGGGCCGTACTTGGCCCATCGCTAGACCAGTCTAACCTAAGTTATGTAAACTTTGTATTAATAACCGCAACCGGATGTGAATATAATTTATTATTGGTCTGTTAAGATTTTGATAAAAAATATTATGATTTACGTAAGGATAAACATGGTGTTTTAATATTGATCTTGAATAACGTTTCATAATTTCAATTTTAAAGATATATGTATAATTGGATTAAGTTAGGGTTTAAAAATGAATAACTGACAAAATACCATAACAGGCGATAAAATAAATTACTTATTTTTCGGGAATCATGGCTGTGCTTGCTTTACTAAAAAAAAAATATCTATCAAATAAGTGTCTTGTGTTCTGTAAACCATCTAAAGTATATTGCAGCCCCTAAACTAGTGATCTTTATAAAAAGTAAGTATAAAGAATTTATATCTTTTAATTTCACCAGAATCTTCAATCAGAAATATTTACCACATTAGTAACTGTAATAAACTATCTTATGGAATAATAAAAACGAAAGGAACCATTAATTATAGTTATGTTGCTAAATTAAAAATCAATTTTTTATTTAACTTTTGTTCGTAGCTTTCTTTTATTGGTCTAAAATAAATCACTTTTTTACTGTCTGAACATAACGAAAAAACATAGTTTTGTTCTGTTACCTTAATAAGACGTTTTAAATCAAAATAAAAATTAGAAATTTAAAATTGTTTGCTTTTTTTGTAATCCGTGACAACTAAAATTTACAAAAATGATCGAGGCAATAGAATTTTTATTTGCAAATAGAATAAATTTGCTTCAAAGACCTAAAAAATAAATAAATAAACCAACAATACAGAAATAGTTCGTTTTTTTTTTTTTTGATCTTGGAAAAGTTAACGAAGGCTTGTGGCCTAAGCACCTACTTGTTGTAGATGTAACGTAAGAGCAAATTTATTAATGCAGAACTAAAATATATTTAGGCTTTGGCAGAAAGAAAATGCCCATTAGGCAGCAGGTTAAATATTTTAGGGATAAAGGAACAGACAAAGTCTCCAGGCTTTTTCAGATAAACTGTTATTCTATGCATTTTGTGTTGTTTTTTATAAAGATGCAAGGAAAACAACTATACCTTTAAATCTTCTTAGGTAAAGACGTTAAAGTATATAAAAACCGGAACAGGTCACCGCAGCTCATTGGTGGTAGAAATAAAGGTTATTAACAAAGCGAATGACTCTCCTTTAGGTAAAATCTAAAATACCAAAGACAATTATAGTTTTCACTAAGGACACACAAAACAATGCTCAAAATTTGATAATAGGTTTGGGTGCTCGCTTCCTCAAGCGGGCATCTATCGAAAGAAAACACGTACACACGCTGCTGTATAAATGAACACTGTTGCCAAAGCTATAACAGTGGTAACAGTAGTTAGGATTATTTTGGTTGGAAATAGGCCAGATTCGTTGTAATAATGATAATTTTTTTGTGCTGTATAATAATAAAATTTTAATTATGTAAATTTGTACTATGCATAATTAAAACTTATATATATTTACAGTTGATGAGATACACAATGTTAAATATGACTTAAAAAAATTCAAAATATACTTTTTATTATATAAGATCTACACTTAATAAAAATGATGGAATAGTACAACAAAAATTATAATTCATTTATTATTAAGAAATCGAACGATCCGATTAATTCTTTTCTACAATTTAACATACATTTACATAAATGATAAGTTTTCTTAAGTTCAATTACTTTTATTTATATCTGATGTCTTGCATATCGTGTTGTTGTTTCCGCGTTGTGTTTCCTCTGTAGTGGTAGTAATGAGACATTAAAATGTGTATTCTTGCTGACGTTTTTTAGGTGTGATTTTGTCTATAAATATTTGTCAATACTATAATTTCTCCTTACTTACTTCCACTGAACTAGCCTTTAACAATGTGTTCATTATTTTTGTATTTTTTTTTTGTCAAATTCGAAAGCATCCTGTTTAATTTTAAACAGACAGACCTACAAAGACATTCAAAGTAAAAAAAAAATACATGATTAAATTTTTTTTCCATATACATAATTCCTAATGAATGTTACCATTATTGCAGCTTTAGCAACAGTGTTCGTTTATAAAGCAGCGTGTTAACGAATTTTCTCCTGATGGACACCAGCTCGACTAAGCGAGCGTCCAAACTTATTACCAAAAATGGAGCATTGTTTTGTGTGTTTATAGTAAAAACTATAATTGTTTTTACAAATACTAATAAATAAAGTAATTTTTTGACAAAGAAACAAATTTCTAAGTTGGGTTTATATTAGGATGTGAACAGACTGTACACGTAAGTTGGGCAGAAATATTGTATGAGTGGAAATAGAAAGCTATCGTGGCTATGGATGTACTGTTTATGCCATTTGCCGCCATTTTAAAAAGCGATAACATATTGGATAACTGCGCAAAAAGCACAGTTACTGATTTTTTACAAGCCCGTACTAAATAACTGGTTTAAAGTGTGTACTTGTTACCTATTTAAAGTTTAGTATTTTAGACAAGAGCAGTATTTAAGCTTCTCTTTAATGTGCTTATATTATACAGTTTGTAATAATAAATAAAAAGTAAAAAAATATATATTTTGTGATTTGAAGTTAAATTGTTGGTCACCAAAAATTATTTAACTTTAAATAGATTTATTTCGTATTTAGAGCTTTTTATTTGTCGTTTTTAATTATTTAAAACATACTACATATATTTTATTTTTGTTACTGACTTGTTTGATAATATACTTTAGTAGTTTATTTAAAAACCTAATAAAAGGGTAAAACAACTTAAAAAATTAAAAATTTACTCTTATAAGACTATTCGTAATACCTTTGTGGCAATTTTTTTTGCTTACAAAATACTTTATTTCGAGAATTTCTGAATAACTATAACTTACATTACAGAATCAAAATCAAAAACAAATTGCTTTTATTTTAAACCAAAATTTTGGACCTGTTGATACAAAGTTTTTGTTTGTTTTTAAAATATGCTTAGAAAATTATTTACGCGTTACTTTTTCTATCCTTTACTGAAATTAAAATTGTTAAAAAGTGACACAGGGTTTTTAGTTAATTTATTTTTACACTGATCGGAAAATTTGGATTTTTAAACAAAATACCTTACTACTCTTTTGGGCCAAATTGCAATAACAATTAATGGTTTACCATGGGAAATTTAATTACAAGACAAGGTAGATAAAATATAATTATTACTTATTATAAACAGACAAAGAAAATGATTTAATTAATATTTTGATTAAAGTAACAGTGGTCTTACAAGTTAAAACAAATAATAAAAAGAGATATATTTTTAAGAACTGGATTATCGAACAAAACAGGCGATTTTTATAAGATATAGAATTTTTTTTCCACAATATTAATAAATTTTCAAAAAGAACTAAAATGCGCTAAAATGTTTAGGCCTGGTACTTTCATTAACGGATAACTATATTGTCCAGATATTTTCCATGGTTCAATTGCCACAACAATTGTAATTATGGAAATTATTCGGTAAATAATTTTATCCGTTAATGAAAGTACCAGGCCTTAATGTACCAGAATTATTTTACCAAATCAATCCTCAAAATACTTATTAGTTTTTATTAAATAAATATATTTTTTATAATATCTCAACTTACTAAGTAGCTCTTTTTACTATTACTAAATATAAAAATATATACAATCAGCTTTTGTGTAATTGCTTTAAAGAACACCACTTTTATTTTAGGTGTTTAAATTTAAACTTTAAAATTAAAGCCTCTTACTATAATCCCATTTGTAGTTTTGCCGTTTACCTACTTATTCTCTTAAGCCATAAAAGTAAAAAAACACCAGTCCATTTATTTTAACCTTATAAAGCTTTATCCCTTTTGCAGCAAGCGGCTGGTAGGTTCATTTCGTTTTTTTTTTCTCAAGAAAGTATTTTTGATAATTATTAATTAGGTTTTTAATTTACTATTTTTTATCATTGTTATTGACTTGTTAAAGGAAAAAATAAAATAATTTTAAATAATTATTACTTAATTTAAATTACATATAGTTTTTTTAAGTTCCCAGTTAAAAGTTAATAATGGTTTTCTAATTCGCGTCTAGGCAAATTGTCATAGTTAAAAACATAAAAAACAGGATGTCTTTTTAACTGTCTAAAAACAAAGTTACTATTTTCGTATACACTGAGGGATTTTTTTTCATTTTAAACATCATATTTACCCACTTTGGTAAAAATTTGTTGTCAAATTTACTGAATGTAATTTCGAACCGGCAACAAAGAAAGGGTTTTGTATCCTATTAAAGAACAATGATATTTGTTCTTTAAGTAGACGCTTTTTCTCTCTGTCGTTCACTGTGCACTCGCTACAGCCCTACTGACCAGATCCGTACGGCAGGCGAAACGCGTCTTGGGAGAGAGTCATAGTTGACAACATAGAAAACAGGTTGTCTTTTTTACTGTCTAAAAATGAAGTTACTATTTCTGTATAAACCAAGAGAGTAGGATTTATTTTCCATTCCACCAGAGGTAGGCTTTTGTATCCTACAAAAGAACAATAATATTTATTTTTGGAGTAGACGCTTTTTCTTTCTGTTGTTTACTGTGCAGTCGCTACAGCCCTACTGGCGAGATCCGTAAGGTGGGCGAAACGCGTCTCGGAAGAGAGTCGCAGTTGACAACATAAAGAACAGGATGTCTTTTTAACTGTCTAAAAACGAAATTACTATTTTCGTTTACACCGAGACAGTCTGTAGGCATTTTTATTTGCATTTTTAACATCATATCTACCTACTCCGGTAAAAATTTGTTGTCGAATTTACTGAGTGTGATTTCGGCACGGCAACAAAGGTAGGGTTTTGTATCCTACCGAAGAGCAATATTTATTCTTTATGTAGACGCTTTTTCACTCTGTTGTTTATTGTGCACTGACGAAATCCGTAAGGCGGGCGAAACGCGTCTAGGGAGAGAGTCAGAGTAGATAACATAGAGGACAGGATGTCTTCTTAAACTGTCTTAAAACGGAGTAATACTTTTTGTATACACCGAGACAGTGAGGATTTTTTTCCCTTTAAATAACATACCACTCCGGTAAAACTTGATGCTAACTTTGCTGAATGTGATTTCAGTAGGGCATCAAAGGTAGGATTTAATTTCTAACCGATGAACAATGATATTTGTTCAATAAGTTGACGCTTTTTCTCTCTGTTGTTCTTTGTGCACTCGCTAGAGCCCTACTGACGAGACCCGTCAGGCGGGTGAAACGCGTCTAGGAAGAGAGTCATAGTGGACAACATAGAGAACAGGATGTCTTTTTTAACTGTCTTAAAACGGAGTAATACTTTTTGTATAGAGGGATGCGCAAAAGTCCGGAATAAAATTAATATCTTTTTAACCAGTAACTTAGGAAAAAAATGGAATCTGACCATACCCTTTCTTTTTTTTTTTAAACTTATGTGGTTACCAGAAATGAGAAAAAACTCTTTTAAAACAAAAAAGTTAGAAATACCTACTTAGTGCTATCTACGGGTGAATTACGGCGGCATAGGATGGACCGTGGGTTTCGTTAGCAATGTCCAAGTATTGAAACATTTGCAAACAGTTTGCTGCATTTCACGCTATCTTGAAAAAAAAAAACACCTCTATATGTAAACTTTTTAGTTAGATGTGTCTGAAAATTCATAATTTCTAAGATACAGATATCGAAAATAATTATAAAAAAATATACGTCACTGATCTTATTGCAGTTTTTATATAGAGTGTAACATAAATATGGAATGTTCGTAATACCTGCCATACCGTTTATCCAATTTTTATGAAAATATGTTTCCTCAATTCTCCTACATTCTGCTGCTATCCTTAACTTTAAATCATTAAGGTTAGTGGGCTTGGTTTTAAAAAACGACTTTTTTTATGTGGCCCCACAAAAAATAATCGGGGGGCGAAAAACCGAACCGAGCGGGCCCACTCGATTGTGCCCCTACGTCCAATCCATCTTCCAAAAAAAACATTATTTAGATACTGCCGAACATTACGGGTATAGTGAGGTGGGGCTCCATCCTGCTGAAACCATATTTCGTCAATAACGACAATTATGTCTATTAACAGTCCCGTTTAAAAAAAAGTTGATTCGTCAGAGAAGACTATCTGGGGGGCAAAATCTGGATTGGCGTTGCAGCGCTCCTAATAATTTCAAAAATTGCAAGCGTCTGTTATAGTCGTCTTCTGGGGCTCTTGTACCAGTCTTATTTTGTAGGGATGAAATTTTGGTTTTTAGCAGGCGGTTATGACATGAGAAATGGATTTTTTTCCCCAGTATTCTGGTAAAAAGGGGGGGGGTTTTTCCTCTAAACTCAAAAAACGTTTAGAGCCTTATTACCATCTGTTTGAATTTTTAGGTCGGTCAGAGTGTGAGCATCTTTTACGGGAAAAGATCTTTTTAACGGATTTCTGTGGGGATATTTGTTTTTAAAAAATATTACGAACTTCTTGTTGTGTTCTCATTCTGTCCCCAAAACCCCGGTATCATTAAAATTTCGTTTTTTGGGTTTCAGTTAAATGATCCATTTGTGTAAAAATTTGTGTAAAAATATTGACAATGTTAGATTTTCCCGGAACTTACAAGCAGGTTTTTGTAGGTAAAAAAATTAAGTATTCTTTAATTTTAATTCTTTCAGAAACTAATATCGTTAGAAAAAAATATTTAAAAAAAAGTATACACAATTTTAAGCAGAACTAAAAAACTGAATCAAATACAGGGTTTTCCCCGTTTAAAAAAAAAGTTCATTCGATTTCAAAAAAACGGTAAACTTTGCAACGAGCGGAGCTCACCATTCGAACCTATAAGTACATAGTTTCATAAAAATTGGATGGATAAACGGTGTGGGAGGTATTTCGAGCGTTCCATATTTATGTTACACTCTGTATGAATTTCTAGATTAAGCAACTAAAAATTCAACTTTTCTGTCCCCTGATATTTTTTTTTCTTGCTTCTTTTTTAAGAAAAAAAAACTATTATTGGTTAAGTTTACTCTGATTGCGAATAAAATTAGGTTTTTAAACTTTTTTCCTTTAAAAGAGACTTGCAATTATTTGGTTTTTTTTTTCGAAGCAAATTAAAATCGGGGAGAAATATTAGGAAACAAGAAAGTTGTATTTTTAGTAGCCTAATTCAAAGAAATACAACAAATACAAAAAAGTCAGTTGCATACATTTTTTTCACAAAGGTTTTCGGGTGTTTCCTGAGACGCCACTGAACTTAATAATTTTAATTTAATTAGGCCTTAAATAGGCTCTGACAAATTTCAAAAAAATCGGCGACAGGAAGTTAAAAATAATTTAAAAAACATATTTTTTCTAAAGTTTAATAATCTGTATATTAGAAACTACGCATTTTCGGACCCATATTAATAGAAACTTTTTTTATATCTTTCAATTGGAAATCCCCTCCTGAAATTTGGCCGAGCTTTTAAACACCTTTTTAAAACAAACCCTCGGTTACGTCATCACTCAAGCTTTATTAAATTCCACTTTGGTTTAGAAATAAGAAATGTCATTTTTGACAACTGCATCTACTGAAACAAATTAAAAATGTTCACTGTCATTTTTATCATAACTTTGTTATCGTGACACAAGAAAAATTATTAAAAAAAACCCAAAAAACTTACATTTTTTGTGAAATCGTTACCCTTGCTGCTTTTTATACATGTAAGCATCAAACACTGAAATATGTCATTCGCTCAAATGACTAGCCAGTACATGAATTGCTGGCAAACAGCTTAAAATTCTTATTTGTCATTGTACATATTAAAATAATTAAATTCCATTAATTAACTTTTTGATGACATATTTTTTTTAAATATTTTGTACTGGTTAAGACATATTTTGGAAAATATGCTGGAATGCTAGAAAATTTTGGAATTTTTTTGGAAAGGATTCAAGACCAAGATCCGAAAAAAGTTTTTAACCTTTTAAAAATTAAAATATATATATATATATATATATATATATATATATATATATATATATATATATATATATATATATATATATATATATATATATATATAATTTTAGGAAAAAGTTATTCTTAATACTACGTTCAAATATAAAATTACATACATTCTATTGAAAAAAATATTTTTCATTTTTGTCTACAATATCAATACAAGTTTAACTGTTGTAACATGTAATCTAGGATGTTTTGACATGGAATTGAATTGTTGGGGGCAAGAAATGTTTGACAGTGATTTTCAAAACATGTGTCGTATGTAGACAAATTGGTTGGAAAGTATTTATAAAATTTAGTAGAAATGCCACCAACATTAACTAATGAAGGGAAAATTGAAATTGTTTTGATTGTGGGAGAAAATTATTAAACACATAGAGAAGCAGCTATTATTTTTAATAATGACATCCCAATAATAATTTTTATCATTCCACTGTTACGAAAATGTAAATAAATTTAAGGGTACTAGAAGTATAAAAAATAATTTTAATGGTAAACGCCAAAAGCGGGTTTTGCCGATGAGAATACCAGTTTAAGTAATGATGTCTTGATGAAAACAAAACCCAGAAAAAATCTTATAAGATAAAAAATACTTTGCACGACTTTTAAAACTAAATAAATTCAAGCCATTTAGTCCAAAAATCATTCACTCATTGAAAGAAAGGGATTTTGATAGGCGTTTTGATTTTGCCTGCCTCGTCTAAAGGGAGTTAAAAGAGGACCCTTTTTTTACGAGGCATATAATTTTTTCCGATGAAGCAACGTTTTTATCAAATGGAACGGTCTCGTCACAACATTGTCGCTGGTGGTCTGACAATAATCCGAATTTTAGTATTAGGTCTCGCGACCAATATTCATTTAAGATGAACGTGTGGTGTGGTATTTATAAGAACAAGTTAATAGGACCTTTTTTTTCCACCAAGCTATGAACGCCGAACGCTATTTACAGTTTTTACAAACTCATATCAATGATTTCATGGACGAACTACCCTTACATGCACGTCAATGTACTTATTTCCAACAAGACGGTGCCACATGCCACAGTATATTGAATGTTAGGGAATACCTTGAACATTTGTTCCATGGAAGAGTTATTCACAGATATTCTGATATTTTTTGGCCCGCTAGATCCCCTCACCTAACCCCCTTGATTACTTCTTATGGGGTTACTTAGAACAAAATGTTTACAAGAAAGCCCCGTTTCAAGATGTAAACCATTTTCAGAGAATAATTTTAGAAACATGCCAGGAAATTTCTACACAAATGATAAGGAATGTGTTACATGAATATGCTAATAGAATAATTAAATATATAGAACGAGAAGGTGGATATGTCGAGGCAGTAGTAGAATGAGGGAAAAATAAATATCTATTTATTTCCAGTATTAATATTTTGTTAGTTACACGAGTTATGTATGTTCTTATTTGCAAAATAAATGCACATGCATTAATTACGGGTTTAAATTGAAAACTTGTTAGAAACCATTTAGAAACGATAAGGTTATCATGTGTTTCTTAATCATAAGAGATAAAAATTTTCATTAAAAAAAAAAAAAGATTAGTAAAAAATAACAAAACTTATTTTTTCAATGTATATGTATGTAATTTTATATTTGAACGTATTTTTTAGTTCTGATCAACTTTTTTTAATAAAAGTTTGCGATATTGTCAAAAATAAAGGAACTTTACTCTTGAGTAAATTTCATATTTTTTGACACACCGCGTATACGGCTGAAAAAAATTAATATCTGATGATTGTATACTAGGATTTAGTACAAGCAGAACTTTTTATTAGGAATAACTTTTTTTCCTAAAATTAACAATAAAAAATTTTAAAAGCAAACACCCTGTAGATCTTAAATGAGGCCTTGGAGGACACATGTTAATAAGACGTTTTTTCCAAGAATCATTTTAAATGTTGATAAGTCATTTCCACAAATTAATATGTAAAAATGAACTTGACCTTAAATGTCTATATATTATTAGCTTTTGTTTTATAGCCTACTGTGGTTTCAAGTAATAAAGTTTAAATAAATCGCATAGAAAACCAACATCATCCATAATGTGTTATGTTTTCGGAAAAAAATATTATGCTATCTTTTTAGATTAAAATATACAGGGTTTTCCATTTAAAAAAATGAAGCTAGGTCCGATAACTTTTTTTCCTCACCCCCTCTAGGTATTTCGAAAACGGTAAATTATGCAGCAATCATTATATAAGAACTGTTGTATGGAATATTTTTCCGTATCTTTTTTAAATAAGAAAATATAGGGTCATTCTAAAATTAACGTGTTTTTTATTTTCTTCCTTATCCCTTAAGCGAGCGAAAATTTTCAAATTTTGATTTTACCATTTTAAGTTTGACCCAAAAAGGGCACATGACGCCTATATTACTTTTTTAATAGCACTAAAAATTAAGGAGATACTCCATGAATGTGTCGAACATGGGACACCCTGTACAAAAGGTTTATGAATACCCTGTGTGTACGTTTCAAATTTTATTTTTTAACTAACCAGAAATTGAAAAAAATATATACGGCCATTTATTCTAGTACCAACTGGAAAATTGACCATACTTGGTGAAAAGCTTTTGGTAAACATGGTTTTGTTCCATTTAATATTCTAAAAGCGACACTAGAATGGCGCAAGCGTACGTTTGCGTTAAACTAAAACACCATGCAAATTAGAGGCTTTACCACTTAGGTCCCTTAACTGTTTTTGTAATTTACCCAAAAACTCTAACTTGATTAAGTAACTTAAAACTTTACCAGTCCGGCACTAGGCAAAGATTTCGATAAATATTCTTTGAAGTCTGAACATCATAACAAGAGTGGGTTGAGTGGGTCAAATTCTTGGAACATTTTTGTCGTGAATTGGTAATTTGCATAGAATTTATGGTTCGTCTTTTTGCATATTTGTGCGGTTGAGTACTCAGTTGACACTCCTTTATTATAAAGCTAACAGACAGACATAAATGCTTTCGCAAAAAAGTCTACATCAAACGGTTATTTTTTATTTTAAAGGCAGGTAAAATTAGATATCGTAATTCTTTTTTGACTGTCATATCATCAGCTTAGAGTACAAAATCGAGAGTTCATTGAAAATAAGGTAACTGTAGTATTTTGTGATCTAACCAAAGCTTTTGGCTGTGTGGACCATGGGATGTCGCTCAGCAAACTTGAAAGGTACGATTTCAGTAGTGCTTTCTTATGTTCTGCTATTCCTTATCTACATTAATAACCTACCAGATTTGTAGACTTCTGGAAAGTGTACTATGTTTACTGATGACACCACAATCCTATGACCTGCTTAAAATCCATAAAATTTAAGACATAAAAAATATGTTTGTTTATATTCCACTAAGCAAATAAAGGAAAATATGATTTATTTTAACAATGGTTATTGCTTTTTTTGAGTATACACTTTGCAATGCGAATTTTTTAATTATAAATTTGTAGATAATTATTGCATAGTGAATTGAAAGATAAAAAATATTTTTGGTGGAATTACCAAATAAAAGATATGCTTTTGAAAATTTTATAGTAACAAAGGTAAACACCTTTGTTGTCAAGTGGAGGGCAAAAGTTCTTAGAATCAATTTAATTTGATTAAGCATGGCAGGAATTGCGGCCTAAACGAAAAAGTTTACTGTTCCTACTTTTAGTGATTTATCACGTCTAAAGTATAATAAAATTGGGGAAAATAAAAAGCCGCTTTAACTAACCAAAACTAACCATGACCGACCAGAACTTTGAATTTGTCTAAATTATCTAAAAGTAGAAATTATTAACGAAATTTTAATAATTTTCAAAATGGTATTTATTACGTCTAAAATATAATTGGGAAAAATAAAGGGCCGCTTTAACTATAAAGAACCAACCATGACCAACCAGTACTGAGGGCTTTTGAGTTTGTCTAAATTATGCCTACGTAGAATTTTTAAACTAAATTTTAATAATTTTTCATGTGGTATTTATTACGTCTGAAATATAATTGGGAAAAATAAAAAGCCGCTTTAACTAACCAGAACCAACCATGACCGACCGTAAGTGAACACTTTTGAATTTGTCTATATTATCCCTACGTAGACGTAGAAGTTATTAACAAAATTTTAATAATTTTCAATATCGTATACATTACGGTTTGCAATAATTCCATCCTGTTTGGGTCAAACCAGGTAATCATTTATGCCCTGAAAAATTTTATTACAGGCTAGACTTAATTTTTGGGCCAAAATTTGACTATTATTTTTACTTATCTGATAATTTGGGCCGCCATTTGACAAACCCGAAGTGGAGTATCTCTTTATAGCAGCTATGTGGTCTCGGTGCGGTGGTAAAAAAATGACCAAATAATAGAAAGCTAGCTGCTGATCTAAGGAAATCCATTTTGTCCAAAACTTTTCTGCACAGATAATCCCTACTTTTACGTATACAGTGTGTCCCAAATTGGTGGGGAATGTATGGGGATCTTGGAAACCACGATAGATAGAAAATCGGTTAAATGGGGAAAGTTTTGGACAATTATGTTAATAAGCTAATTCCGTTTACTACATGGTTTTACCTATTCAGGTTTTTGAGGAATTTCGAAAAAACCTGAAACACGCATTTTCGAAAATCGGCCATATTTTTTTTATAAGTGGAAATTTTTCAAATCTGTAAAAACTTTTTCAAAGCAACTTTTTTTGTAGAATATGACCGAGTAGTCAATTTTTATTTTCTATGTTTCGGGTTTTTAGAATCATCATCAACTTTATTTTTTCATATGGACGCCGTATTGGATTTTTACGCAGCCAAATAGTGCTTTTTATTCTGATTTCAACAATGTATAATTTAAGAGTTTATAACCTCATTTATTTCAGAAAACAAATATTTTCTCAGTTGGCCTTAACTCCGGCGAACGTCATTTTTTTTTAACAATAAAATATTAGTAATTGGCAAAACAGATAAGCTGAACAGATATTTTACAGATATGGGTTCGCGAACATAGCTATATCGTTAATACCGGGTTACAACAAAACTACACGTAACAAGTTAATTGAAACAAGTGAAAACAAAAACAATAAAAAGTGGCTAAACTAATATTCCTACTTAAATGAAGATGTAAAATAACTACCTAAAATTCACAATATTGTCCATATTTCTAAACATATTAACGATATTTTTTAAAATAGTCCTAACTACCCTATAAATGGTTGACTTAGGTATGTGGAATTCTCTATCAACATCCCTGGCTGAGGATGTTGGATTTTCTTTAAAATGTTGGTTAACTGCAGCATCTCGTTGTCGATTTTCTTCAACGTACTTCTTAGGTCGTGGTTTTTTAAAACTTCCGAATTTAAGCAAATTTGTAACCAGTTTTTGAAAGTGTGTTAGTTTAGGATGCTGCCTGTCAGGAAAATTGTCGAAATACGTTTGCGCAGCTATATTAACATTTCTATTGCTTTGAAAATAACGTTGCAAAATATCAAGTTTTCTTTAAATAATTAACCAGTTTACAAAGTTGAAAAAATTTTAATAACGTACCCGAGCTAACTTGATAATAACGCTAGATGACATTCGCCGAAATCAAGGCCAACTGAGAAAATATTTGTTTTTTGAAGTGGATGAGGTTATAAACTCCTAAACTATAACATACATTGTTGAAATAGAAATAAAAAGCACTATTTGGCTGCGAAAAAATCCAACATGGCGCCCATATGAAAAAGTAAAGTTGATGATGATTCATCAACTTTACTTCTGAACAGGTAAAACCATGTAAAACATTAGCTTACTAACATAATTGTCCAAAACTTTCCCCATTTAACCGATTTTCTATCTATCGTGGTTTCAAGATCCCCATACATTCCCCACCAATTTGGGACACACTGTATATTCCTAGTCAAATCCATTACACCTATCTCATATGTGTATCTTTATTTTCCCATAAATAGGTTTTTTCACATAATCGCCTTTGATGGACTTTTAAATAGCTTTTACAGCAAACTCGAGATTTGCATGCAACAAGTTGGTAAAGTAAACAAAATCAAATCGACGAATTTTAAACGTGGGTAAACAGAAATCAACCGTCCGGATAATTTAAAATGGTAATCCAAAAAAGGATACGCCTAAAGCTCTTTTTGTTGCCTTTTTATGTTGTTGTTTGGTTTTTGCTTTTGTTTCGTACAAAAATAAAGCTGCTAAGTCAGTGGCGGCTTGTTATCTGATAGTAGATGTGGTAAAGACGTAAAACAATACAGATAAAAAAACGGGGAAAAAGAAAAAGAAAATTAGTTCAAACCAAAAATAAAATATTTAATTTAAAATATGGCTTTACACCCATACTTTATTATCTTTTATTTAAACAAGGAGAAAATGCTAAAAGATGTGTGTTACAATGGTTTTAAAATAGGGAAGTTTAAGGCTCCATTCCCACTGGTGGCCATATTAAAAAACGTAACATTTTACACATGAAAACAAGCTCTTAGTTGGGTACCAAACACTTGAGTAAAAACAAGAGGACTTACCCGAGATTTGCAAGAGTAATCAAGGAAGAACTAACGATCAAGTACGGGTATTTTTTTTCGTTCGTCTCATTTTTAAATAGTTGGTTTTTATAATTCTAAAACACTGAATTTTGTAAAATTCAATGGTCAATACAAAACAGCGCGATTCTTACGACTGACTTATAAAATAAGAAATTCCAGTAGCGGATCCTTATTTCCAATCTCTTTAAATGTGATTTCTTCCAAAAAGTCCACTCAAACTTTTGTTTTTGTTGATATATTTGGTACCTAAAGTACCGAAAACACGAAAAATCAACATTTTGTGCTTATGTCAAATTTCTCCTCCGCTCGTAACCGATCATACCGAATCGGGAAGTATATCCGTCTCTTTTGCTTATCTTGTAGGGGAAGCATATGTACGTACTACTCAGAGCGGTTGAGAAGCTGATTCCAGTTATTTGAATATTCACGCCCTTAGGTTCTAGCCTTCTCTCGCCAGAGGGCGATGTCATTTATAATTTTCATTCATGATTACACGTGCTCAGGGTCGGACTTAGCGGTTTAAAATAGTGCAAAAATATTTTGTAAGGTAAAATGGTTTTAAAATTGCGTTCAAACAAACATTTTTTTTTAATATAAAGGTTAAACTATTTAGGTTCTAATTTTGCGGCTATTATATTCATCGTTTCGTCTTTTGCTGCTAGATGGGGCCCATCAAATACGTTCCTATTACTAATGGTGTGTCCAATACGATGTTAAATATTCAAAATTTAGATACAGCTTTACAGTAATTAAAATAAAGTTTCAAGAGATAAAATGTTCTGAAAGTTTTTAGGCTCCAAATTTAAAATACTTTTAATAAAGTAATTTAATTTAGTCTATTATATATTTGGTAAATTTTTACTTACCGGGCCCACGGCCCATTTTATTGAAATTTTGTGTACTAGGTTTTTTGGGGCGCTGATCACGATTCTAAAATCAAATTTTGTCGGACAATTTTAGTTTTTGAGTTATAACGCCCCACTCGGACCTAACCTTAAAACTGCACAAACTCTCCTAAAATTCCTTCTTCTTAAAACTGATGACAGCCAAAATGGAAGATTTTATGGAAATACACTACCTATTTTATAAGATAAATTTAATTTCCTCTTCATTTAACAAATATTTTTAACAAAAAAACAACAAAAATATTATTTTTACTTTTTAAAATGTCAACAAAATTGTCAAAAGATTTTAGACAGTTTTATGTTGGTACGCCAGGGACCCGCGAAATAATTGAATGGCCTAATTTTAAATTTAAGTTATTTTTATTTTTCGCGATTTAAATTTAAAAAGTAAGCCATTCAATTGTTTCGCGGGTCCCTGGCGTACCAACATAAAACTGTTTAAAATTCCTAGATAATTTTGTTGACATTTATAAAAGTAAAAATAATATTTTTGGGAAGTATTTGTTGTACTTTTTTTTTATTTAAAAAGATGGTAATTGTCTCGAAAGTTGCCTCCTCTCCGATTTTGACCAAATTTGGTATACGGGGGTTTTTTGGGGCGCTGATTACGAATCTGAAAAAATATTTTTCGGCAACGTTTGTTTTCGAGATATTCATCATCAAAGTTGAAACCAAACTAACCTTATTTACACTATTCCTCCTTCTTTTTGCACAAAATTCTTGATTTTTACACTAAATTGGCACATAATATTTTAAAAACACTTTTTAAAAACTTGTTTTTATATCTATTTTACACCTTTTTTCCATTTAATTGCAAACCTCCACTTCCACACGTCGGATCGTGGCCGCAACCATGTATACACTAGGAAATCATGGCCGCCCCGCTTGAAAGTGAAGCTTCGCAATTTAATGGAAAAAAGGTGTAAAATAAATAAAAATATAAGGTTTTAAAGGGTGCTTATAAAATATTGTGTGCCACTTTATATATAAATCAAGAATTGTGTACAAAAAGAAGGGGGAATATAGTGAAAATAAGGTTAGTTTGATTTTCAACTTTGATGATGAATATCTCGAAAACGAAACGTTGCCGAAAAAATATTTTTTCAGATTCGTAATCAGCGCCCCAAAAAACCCCCGTATACCAAATTTGGTCAAAATCGGAGAGGAGGCAACTTTCGAGACAATTACCAAAAAGATTTGTTAAATAAAGATGAAATTAAATTTATCTTATAAAATAATAAATTGCCATAAAATCTTCCATTTTGGCTGTAATCAGTTTTAAGCAGGAGCAATTTTAGAAAAGTGTGTGCAGTTTTAAGGTTAGGTCGAAATGTGGCGTCATAACTTAAAAACTAAAAGTATCCGGCAAAACTTGACTTTAAATTCGTGATCAGCGTCCCAAAAAGCCCAGTATACAAAATTTCAATAAAATCAGCCGTAGGCCCGGTAAGTAAAAAATAACCATATATTTTTAAACGTAGCCTATTATTTACCTCGTCGCCGGTCGCCGTTTAGTTTATATATTTTTACGAAACAAACATTTTAATAAGCGTAGCGGAAAATAGCGGAATTTTGTGTGACAAAAAGCGGAATTTGTAAACCAAGCCGCGGCAACACTGCTTACTTTCGGTTCTGTCCTAACCTTTAAAAAGTCAATAGTTCTGTCGAAGTTTCTCTTAACCCGATTTATCGGGGGTGTAACCAATGCGGAAGGGTTACTCCGCCTCTTGCCCCCTTTGAAGGGGTGAGGGCGAGCTGGCGAATGCCTGAGCAAAGGCATCCGGGGGTATAACAGCCCCCAATTTGCAAGTCAAGTCAAGTTTCGGATAATGAAAAGTGCTGCTATGAAAAGTGTCTAAAAACGCACGTCAAACAGGATCTGAAAATGACTAATTTCACATGATGTATGATACTACTGTGTGAAATTTTTTCACATAGGTTGGGTCTGGTTTGGCCAAAATAATGGGTAAACAGCACCAATGTCACAAAAATTTTAATCAAGTAGGTCGTGATTTTCGGTTGCCTGATTACACTTATTTTAATTTCAAAAGTATTGTTAGAAAAAAATATCTTTTGCTGTGTAAAAATGGAGAATGATAGTGAATTTGAATGTACACATATATATCAACAACGTCTCTTCGGATTATACTAAAACTAATAGACTCCGAACGCTGTTAGAATGACACCGATACATCACGGTCTCTTATGGCAAACCCGTATAAAACCGTGACGTATCGGTGTCATTCTAACAGCGTTCGATCTCTACACATAAGCCTTTTGTAAGTTTTCCGGTACTATTGGCAAAATTTTTACTTTTTCTGTTCCTTGGACTTTGGTAGCTTAATATTATACCATAATAAGTAACACACTACATAATGTCTGTCTAGAGTTTCGAGCTATTACTAAAGTCATAGGAAGTACTGAATTTAAAATAATATTTTGTGGTGTAATAGGGTCAACCTACTAGCGTGCAGGAGAGTATAAAAAGGATTTTAAGGATGTTGAGAAATAACAGTAAAACCATATTTATGATAACTACCGCGACGCTATCTACAAAATACAATTTACCTACAATTTTCTTAATATTTTTATTCTTTTAAATTTAAAAACAAATTTTTCGTAGTATTATCAATTTGTTGTTAACGGCAACACCGCCTGATATCCAGGCAGCCACATTCCAGCCTTTTTTGTTGAGATTACCTTGAAAATTTACAACCGATTTACGCAAAGAAATAAATAACTAAAATTCGACACGTGTACGCCCTCTAGTTGAAATATTTAAACTAATTGCATTTGACATAAAAAGGACCAAAAATGGCGGCGGTAATAGAGCCTTAAGAGTCAGAGGAAGAAACGCTTGAAAGTCCAGTTTTACCGGTGGGATAAATCGATAATTTAAAAAAAAACCTACTTACCTTGCCTATTATGCATAAAATGTAAAAAAAGTATTATTGTTTGTTAATAGAATATTACGTATCAAGTACAGAAAAGTGGAATTTTACCCGAGAAGTATGGTACGTTTGAATCCGAGCGAAGCGAGGATTTAAATACCATATGAGTCAAGTAAAATCACTTTTCTGACGAGGTGCGTATACTATTTTTTGGCATTTTGTAGATATTTTTCTCTTTTGTATTTCATATTAAAATCAGTTTATAATAATAGTTACTGAGAAAATCTACAGAAAGTAGTAGCTGACGTCTCTCGTAACTTGGCAATCTAAACCTAAACAGGATGTTGTTTTTTGTAATTAACAACGGTTGACAGCATCCAAATAAACTCATTTTTAAAGATATTTGTTAACAACGGTTGAAAACATCCAAATAAACTCATTTTTAAAGATATTTTTAACAAAAATTATCCAAATGACTGATGAAAACGACCCTAAAGATATCTTAAATGCATTCAGCAAATTTTTTTCAGTTTACTTCCAGTAAGAAAAGGTATGGGAAACTGTATAATATGTACTGCGGGTGGAGAAAATCCAACAGCCGAGTGATGATCGCATTGTTAAATTTAGTAATGGCAAAGAATATAAACCTCAATAAGAAGCGACAATATTCGAAGTCCCAAAATTTTAGGAGGGGCAAAGTGTTTAACTGTCAACCGCTGCCGGCAGCTATTAGTCCCGGGGTTTCATGTTTCGTTTAGTGCTCATGTTGAGTTTTATGTGTTGTTTCATTCGTTTCTTTCAGTTTGTGGGTATCTTTAAAAAACAAAGCACTAAATGTGCATAGTAATTTGTGATACTTGTAAAAAATTTTAGATCACAATGCGAATCTTTGGATGTTAATTCTTTGTTAATGTACAGTGTGGATCAGCCAAATGGAATAAATTCAATATTAAATAAATAGGGGGTTATTCGAAAAAATGCTCGGACATAACGATTGGTATTTTTAATTGCGCATTTTCAACTTAAACTGTTAATACAGGGTGTGTCATGTGACGGTGGTCAGTATCAACTTTCTTAATTTAAATGCAACACCCTGTATATTATTCAATTTTTTGGTTTTTCAAAGCATTCTAGACATATTTTATGTACAATGTCCCATACCTATCTTCAACTGTTTAGTAAATTTAAGTGTTTTCAGGTTTATTCCATCTATTGCCTTTACATCTTTGCCACTTTCGTGAGGGTTACTTTTTGTGCATATACCTACTAGAGGCACCAAGTTACATCCTGTATAATTACCTTATAAGCATTAATTATCACTCTAGAAATAGACATAAGAAAGGTTATAAATATAGCTAGAAAATATATTTTTAGGATGACTTCTGTTAGTTAAGCTTAAACTGTTGTAACTTTAGTATTCGTTCTCGTTCCTCTCAAAAAAAAAAAATAAATTTGTTACAATTTTCGAGTTTAGTGAAAAATAAAAAGTGTTTTTCTCAAGAAAAATTGTTTTTTAAAAACATCATTCCTTCGGCCCGTATTGTAACTGCCGTGCCGCTCGGCTGTGCGGACAAGCGTGCGAGAGAGTAAGAAGAATAGCTGTATAACATTTCTCTCGCGCCTTGTGCCGCCGACAAATTAAGAGGAGAGAAAAGAGAGGGAGAGAGGTTATACACCTATTCTTGCTTCTCTCTCCTTGCTCGCTTCCCAAGGCTGCCTCTAGTAGGTATATGCACAAAAAGTAACTTTCAAGAAGAGTGGCAAGCATGCAAGCCCAATACATCTAAAAGCACCTAATATTTCCAAAATAGTTAAAAATAGGTATAAGACATTGTACATGAAGAATCCAAAAATTGACTAATATACAGGGCGTTCATTCTAAATTAGGAAGTTAGTGTTGGCGACTATTACATGTATAAAAAGTATTTACAGAAAAAAAAAGCGCAACCAAAAATACCGATACAAGTGTCGAGTTTTTCGAACACGCCCCCGTTTATTTATTATTGAATTTATTCCATTTGGCGATACACACTAGTATTATAAAGCTTACGACACTACAAAAAACATTCCTGGAGCGTTGCAGCACCCTCCCGATTTGTTTATTAAATATGTTTATAATTTGGAACATGCTTTTAAAACTAAGTTTAAAGATATTTGTATAAAACGGAAATTTTCACATAAACTCTTAGACGAAATGAAATGAATAAATTTACCCATGCCTCAATGATTTTCCAAAAATGTACATTATAAAATAATTTATTAGGCTTAAAATATTTTATACGATCAAATATACCAATCGTGATCTAAAGTACCAGTCAAAAGATAAGAAAACTAAAAATTATATCACTCATATAGTCAATTTATAGTCACGGTAACAAGTCGATGTAACTTTCAGATTTTGTCATTTTGATAAACTGTTTGCCTATTTTTTTTTTTAAGGACTATTTTCTATCTCACCTTGAATATTCAAGCTCTAACCTTGGCATTTAGCCTTTAAAAAACTAAAATTGTTTATTTTAGTGATGTTTCGAGCCACCTTGATTATCAAGTTCTTCCACTCTATTCTTTCCAAAATATCTACTGAGATTTTTTTCCAAATTATAAACCTACTTTCAAATTTAATTAATTTAATGGAGAACCCTCTTTTTATTAAAGTATGCTGTAGATTGTATATTAATATATTCTTACTAAGAAATTTTGTTGTTGTTACCAATAGGAAATGCTAAATAATATGTTTATTAATAAAAAAATTAAAGTACATTGTACTGTTTTTTACAGTTAAAATGAAAGGATATACATTAGTAAAGGTAAGTATTAAGGTGTATAGGTACCGTTTTACAAAAAAACATCCCTTCACCGAATTTTTGACCCCAGAAACCCACAGAATCACATACCTAAAACTTTTTTCTCTTTTTCTTTGAAATGGGATCTACATCAAGAGTAATTAAGGAAGCAAAACTGTATACTATTCGTTTTTTTCCAAATGTTATACAGTCAAATTAGTTAGACGTAAAATGGATTACAAATTTAATTCTGCAAAGGTACTCGAAGACCAAAACCATATATTAACACTTACCCACTTATTGTTTTATTACAATTTTAAAATAACGATTTCTTATAATTATTTTATATCTGTTCACACAAAAATTACATAATATAATTTTTTTAAGAAAAATTAACCTTTAATCCCCTGTAAACATCGCTTTGCCCAAAACTAATTTTCTCAAAAATAATCTAATCTTTTTGAGAATAACCAACTCCCAAAAGACTGCAAAAAAACTCCTTGAAAGGGACGATTTTCCAGGACTGCAATGTATAGTTATACATATATAAATTTTTCCCGTGTAAAACTGAATTTTTACCGTTGATATTTCTCTCAGTGTACCCCCAAGCTGTTTAAGTATCATTTCGTCTAAACGTGACGTCAGAAATTTGTTTCCCATATAACCAATGCTATTGGGAACTTTATGTCGCTTCTTATTGAGGTTTATATTCTTTGGTAATGGACTTAGCAATTGTTAAAAGTTAACAACGGTTTAGAATGTTTAACAAAACGTCATTGTCAGTGTTATTCAATGATTTTAGTAGGCAACCTATCATAATCTGACATTTTGTTAAACATTCTAAACCGTTGTTAACTTTTAACAATTGCTAAGTCCATTGCTAAATTTAACAACGCGATCATTACTCGGCCGCAAGAGATTTAAAAAAATTGCCAAATACTTAATGCTGGTCTATTTTTACGAAAAGGAAGGCTATTTTATAAGGCTAAAGTATTGTACATAGGTAATAATTTTGTTATTTGTTTTAGGCAAAAGTCCTTAAAGCTTCTAGTTTATGGGCTACATATTGTTTTTTTATTATTTATAGTCACACTGCTTAAAATAAACGTTTGTCTGTCTTGTTTAATTGTATTTTTATGAAGTAATGGTTGCTCTGCGGTAATGCTTGCGCATTTGTTTTGTTTATAACGAATTTTCTAAGTTAATAATATTTTACGATAATTCGGACTCATCTCAAAACGGGCGCGCGAAGAACTATTTTCAGCAAGAAATAAAAATTATAAATATTGAAGCTAGAATATTTTTTGCAATTTCCGCTATCTTGTATAGTTTTTGAGTTATCATCCAAACCCCAAAGGTTTTATTTTCTCAGAATTGCAATCCGCGTCGAATGAGGTAATTTGTGAAAATTATGAAATAATCTTTTATATAAATTAGGCACCTACAGTTTTTTTTTTAAGTTGGTGTCAGCAATTGCATCGAATATAAAACATAATTAAAATCAAAACGATGGCTTTACTGGTACCAACCTCAAGAAATATTGTAGGACCCTAATTTATTTCGTACCTACCTTTAATTTCGGATTTGTTGGTCAATTTAGGATATATATAAGGAATATTTTATAATTTTCCGTTAATTTTCGGTTTAATATTTTTAAAATTACCTTTTTATTTTTAAAATCAGTCAAAAAGAATACAAAAAGGCCATGCAAATCTTTGAACAAAATAAATTATTTATGAGAAAGCTTTGCTTTAAATTTGTTTTATGACTTTGTTTTTATGGGACCATAAATAATTTGCCCGTCAAAAATTTGCATATTGCTTAAATTATTTTGTTGTACTGGTTTGGGCAAAATGTAAAAAATAAAGCTATAATAAAGTAAAGTGTTTTAACACCTGAAGAGAATAAGCAAAAAATCGTGTTTTTCTGTAAAATATAGTTTATGTGGAAGAAGTAGGAAGTAGAAAAAAATGTTTTCGTAATTTATTTAAAACACGATATAGAGTGTGTTTTTGTAAAATGTTACAATGCTATTTGTCGAAAACGGTTTCAAATATTATTATGAAATGTTGGTGATGTAGTAAATACAGGGGAGAAATATTTTACGTTATTTATGAAATATTTTCCTTCTTTTCTATTTACAGCTTGAGTAACTTTGGAATTTTTAATGGAATTCTGTGTTTTTATTGTAAATTACTAATCTTCGTTAAAAACTATCTTAGTACTGAAAGAGAGTTCGTTAAACTTAATTTTAATTTATTTATCGTCGATTATACCTAAGAAGTTGTTTAAAATGCCCTTGTTCGATTCCCAAACACATTCTTACTCTTTCTTAAAATGAATTTCGTACCCGCTCTAACATCGTAAGTGTCACTAATAGGAAAGCAGAACAGATTCGATCTCCAGTTGTAGCTGCAGTAGCCATTACTTGTTCATTATAAAGCTCACAAAAAATCAATTGTAGTCAAATCTGGCAAAAGAGCAGGCCACCACCTGAATCAATACACCCATTTTCAAATATTTCATCTAAATAACTACAGGCCTGTATTGCATAATGAAGTGGAGCTCCGTCGTGCTGAAATCATGTCAGGATTTATGTGCTGATTAGGTAAAGGGTTATTTTTAACCAATAAAAAAATATATGTGCAAGGGGCCTTTTCCGTAACCAGAAGCAACAGTAAAGGAGTGTGTTTTCTGCCATTTTTTTTAACAAAATGAATAGTACTCTTTGGGATGTTAAGCTCTTCCACCACATCCCTTTCTGGCCAACCTCTCTGCTTAATATAATGAATAATTAATACTTTTTGATCCAGAGTTAAGTTTGGCATTTTAAAAAATATTTTTAAACTCTGACATTGGACATCTGTTTCTTTATTAGGTTTTTCAACAAGTATTTATATTCAGAAGAAGGTGGCATAAGCCTATTTTACGAAAGGCAAAAAGACTTGCCCAAGATTTAATGGCCGTAACTGTACATTATCTCTTCTGATCCAAAAGCAAATTTTGATTTTTAATATTTTAAATAAGGTTATTTATACATGAGTGAAATTGTCAACCAAAAATTAAAACGCAAAATACATTAATATAAATAAAACTTTGAGTATGAAAAATACAAAGAAAACAGTAAAATATCTAAAAAAGTAATTACACACGACCACGAGAAACAAGTTGATCGAGAGGCATATCTTCATCGATGTCATCAGCACCTTTAATATTGTATTTAGCATCAATGCCTTCTTCATGGGAGTGCAATGCAACTTCTTCTAAAGCAAGCAATAATCGATAAATCGTCGAGTTTAAGACCTTTATTTTTCATATTTTTAATAATATATGTACTTTTTTGGAAATTTTTCCAGTGTGAAATTGGTACTGCACAAAAGTATAAGAAATATAATAAACCTTTCTTTTGAATGGTTTAAACGTGTTCTTATATTTTTTCAATATTTCCATTTCCATGGAAACATTTCCATTAACATTATTATGTGTCCCAGATACTTATACAAAAAAAAAACCCTTTGAATACGAGGAAATGATAAAACACTAAACTTCAAAGTACCCCAAGTCCTATTATTAGCTAGATTTTTTACCAATCAAATAATACAAACGAGAAACATTTTAACTAGAAATGCATTGATGGATCATCTCAATAAATTTAAAATTTAGTTGGAAACGTTTTCTAGATAAAATTAATAATACTTTTATTGAATTTAACCCTTTAACTTCCGAAAGGACATATTGGAAAAAGTTTTCAGCCAACCGACAGCGACCCAATTTTAAAGAAAATTCCCACGGAATTCCAATTAGGAAACGGCAGCGATATTTCGCAGGAAAAACGCCGCTGATGCTGGCGAGGCACCTGCTGAAAACTGCAGGAATTTTATTGCAAAAATTAATTTCGACGTGAATTACGTGATATTTCTTGATACGTATTAAATGCTTGATAAAGGGAGATAAATTTTTATTTTATATAGTACGTTACCTGTACAATGGATAATATTTAAAATATACTAACGAGTGATGATCGCGTTGTTAAATTTAGCAATGGACTTAAGCAATTGTTAAAAGTTAACAACGGTTTAGAATGTTTAACAAAATGTCAGATTTTGACAAGTTGCCTACTAAAATCATTGAATAACACTGACAATGACGTTTTGTTAAACATTCTAAACCGTTGTTAACTTAACAATTGCTAAGTCCATTGCTAAATTTAACAACGCGATCATCACTCGGCCGTTAGTGACATAGAGAAAACACCCAGTTTAAATGATTTTATTTTAATAAAATTTTGTATAAGTACTTAATGAAGCATAATAAGTAAATGATTAAATTATTGCATTGCTTTAAAGCCCTTTTACTTTTAATAATGTGGGATGCCCTCGATGTGTGACGCATTCTCCAACGCGTCTAGGCATGCTTCTGATCAGGTGGTCAATGTCCTCCTGTGGTATCTCATTCCAGGCAATCACCAACTCCTCTCGAAGTGCTCCTAGAGTCTGAGGAGGGCATTGCAAATTGAGCAATCTCCTACTCATCATATCATCACACGTGTTCAATTGGGGATAATCGGGAGATCTTGTGGCCATGGTAACAATGTGACATCATTATGTTGAAAAAAGTCTATTGTGACTCTTGCAACATGTGGTCGGACATTATCTTGTTGGAAAGTTGGATTTGCCAGGGTGTCAAGATATGGTAAAAGATGGGGTTCTAGGAACTTCTTGGATATAACGCTGCGCGGTCATGTTACCTCTGGTGAAGATTAGAGGTGACCTGAAACCATAAGCTATGCACCCCAAACCATAACTCCAACAGTGTGATGAACATTTGTCTTTTAACAAAAAACTGTGGATTCCTTCTTTCACCACGTCGCCTTCTACCCTGGCTTGACCATCTGCATGCCTAAACAAAATCGAGACTCGTCACTAAAGATAATACTGTTCCATTCCTGATCCCAGAGCGACCGTTCTCTGCATCACTCAAGGCGATTACGTCCATGTTCTGGAGTTAAAGGGAGGACCCAGTGTGGTCGGTATGAAAACAGGCCAAAACTTCTCATTCGTCGGTAAACAGTTCGCATGCCAATAGGTCTTCCATGTTCTGCAAACCATTCATTTGCAATAGATCTGGTAGTGGAGAAACGGTCCCTTAAAGCCAATAATCTTAGGCGACGATCTTCACGGTCTGTTGTTCTACGGCGGCGTCCAGTGCCCCTTGCTCTTCACGTATGGCCTTCTTGAAGCCATGCCTGACAACACCACAGTGTCTACACTTCTTTGCACTCTAACTGCAATTTCCCGAAAAGAAAGTCCAGCTTCCCGAAGTCCTACTATACGGCCCCTCTCAAACTCACTAAGTTGACGAAATCGTACAGGTCTCCGTACTCTAGGCATCGTAACCAATCGTAAAGAATGTCAAGAACCAAAAAAGTATCTCTTTATTTAAACGACTGTAACTTTTTTCATCCTTTCTTTAAAAAAATTTGTTATAACCTTTGTAAAAGTTTTTTTTTACCCTAAATCTTAGAAGACGAAATTATTTATACCTCGTAAGAAAAAGTCAAACTATTCACCAAACAGTTTACTGCCAATTTTACACTTGATCATCCTGCTAATTTTCTCTTTTAACACATATTTTCGTTTCCACGAAAATGTCTGAAATAATTAACGTGAAGGAGACCGGGCGAATTTTTTTCTTTTCGATCATAATCCACAACTCTCGGTTCTAATAATTTTTTTCTTTTAATTGTTTGCAGGGTAATAAAAAAAACACAATATTCCAAAATTTTAAAATATTTGAAAGAACACAAACTGATTCAGAACATTAGCTTCAAAAAAGCTTGGATGTCTTTTTATTAGCACCAGAAATAATTTCTTCCCTTGTGACTTGCATTCTCTGTATGTATCACAAATGAAACCTTTCTTGGAATAATGTTATGATGATTGGGGAGTGGCTTCTCACGATAGTTTTGTTTTTTTTTAATCTTGTACTATAAAATTCGTCATTTTTAGATGTTTAACCATTTTTCCCACTTGGATCAACGATGCCCAAATACCGAAATATGCAGTTACTGAATTTCGCAGCATCTTTAAGACAACGTGAAGTGCCACTACAGACGTGATACAATGAACTCTACCTCTGAACTATCCCCTTTAACGTCTAGGTGATGTTATCCAGACAGGTCCTATATTTTCAAGTGGAATTCTTTATCCTATCAGTGACTTAAAAGAAGCTTTCTCTTCTGGCAGCCCACCGACGAGCTGGGGGACCCGTTCTCTTTTATAGATATTATCACTGCTTCTGCTACGAATAATTAGCCAGTATAATTCATTTTCTTGCAGTTCTAAGAGTTTCCAACTTGTAAAATTTCCTTCTTGTAGGAGTCATCTCAATACTTTTGAATATTCTGTTAATAAATTGCTTCTTTCTTCTCATTTATTACCCACGGTATTTTTGTACTTCTTCTTCTTCTTCCCTGGGAGCCGTCTTGATTCACTACGGAGGCAGCGCAGCCTCTTGGGCTTTTTGTGCCTAATCTCCCATTATCATTTATACCAATCCTCCCATTAGTCTCGTTCGTTCCACAAGTCTATATAACCCCGAGACTGGTTGGTTGATATATTCCTATGGGCTCATTTTCGGTTGCCTAAATAATGCCTGTCTTTTGTGATTCAATGCTTCACATTCGCACAGGATGTGGTATTTTTCTTCCCCCTCGTCGCCATTCTGCAACTTGAGTCCCCAATTATAGCCCATCTTGTGTAGGTGTACTCTTAGGCTATCGTGCCCTTTACAACACTACCGTTATGCGAAGTCTGTTTCTACTTTGTCTTTGTAGTTACTACTATATGGTAGGACTAACTTTGACAAAATTATATGAATCAAGACTCAAACTAAAGCGCGGATTATATGCAAATTGCATATACATGCATATTTTGTATTTTTCCGTTTTTAAAAAAAATGCATATTTTTGATACATTTTGATTTACCTGCATATTATGGTCATCTTTTCCAAAAATTTTTAACACCATTTGATATCTAAATTCTTTATCATCAGTCGGCGCTGACTCCAATACTCTAATCTTTGGGAATTCCCAGGTACTAACTTAAATGAGGTTTTTATTATTTTATGATAGGGTTGTTGGTTTTACCCAAATTATTAATACTTTAACAATCCCAAGGTTCGGCACAGTTTGGAATTTATAAATATTGGGTAGGCTAACTAGACTCAGGTTAGTATTTTTAGTTTGTCAAAAACCTTTGGTGTGTCAGGAGTAGTTTTAATTGGCGAATAAAAATGGCGAAAATAGTAAAAAACTCGACGTGGATTAAGGGTATTTCCGGTTAAATTTAGTGGAGAAAAGTTTTTTGCAAAGCCTGTTCAAAAATAATTGTTTTGTGAGAAAAAGTTTCAAGTGGATCAGCATTTCAAAAAACGCTGCATATCGCGAAGGTTACAAAAAAATGAAATGTGCCAGTTCAGCAGAGTGTAAAAACGCATTTCAAAATGTGGGTGCAAAATCTCAGTCGGAAAAGGACTTTTTCAACAAGACTTGTGTCAAACTATGATGGCAGCTAACATACCACTAAGAAAACTTCAGCATCCCCAATTTGAAGTTTTCACAAAGGCTTGCAACCACCATTCCCGATGGTCGACACTCAGAAAGAAAAATGTTCATTGGGTCTACGAGACAGTCCTTCAGGAAATAAAATCTTTAATTGGCGAAAAACTTTTACATCGTTGTGGATGAAAGTACAGATGCTTGTGGCAGATATATCGCACATCTGATGATTGGAGCACTTGAAGAAAATAATTCTACAAACGCATACCTAATAGCTTCGAAGCAGTTGGAAAACCAATAATGTGACGGTATCCAGATTCATACAGCAGTCTCTATCAAGCTTCTTTCTTCCAAACCCATGCCGAAGAAAAGTTCTGATGCTTCTATCTGATGCCGCGCCCTATATGGTGAAAGTAGGACAGAACCTTAAAGTATTTTACCCCAATATGGTGCATGTTACATGTCTTCTGCAGGATAAACCGAGTGCAGAAACCATCAGAACAGCATTTCGCTAGTAAATAAGCTAATTTCAAGTGTTAAAAAGTATTTATCAAAGCCCCTCTAAGAGTGCAAATGTATAGGGAGCGACTGCCTGGAGTTAGTTTACCACCAGAACCTGTAATTACCAGATGGGGAACGTGGATTAATGCACATATTCTACGCTGAACACTTTGATGCCGTTAAAGACTTAATTTTGGACTTGGAGGGACGCTCAGAGTGTAGTTCAAAGTAAGGACTTGTTACAAAGTGCAAGTGTAGCTAGAGATTTAGTTTTTATTAAAGTTCATTTTGGTTTTATACCAGATATGATCACATCGTTAGAGAGTGGACAATTAAGTTTAAGAAGTCCATTAGTACCATTGACACTTTTTTGGCTAAGTGTGGCAACGTTCCGGGTAAAGTTGGAGATCAAATAAGGCGCAAAGCGGATGCTACTTTAACGAAGAATGAAGGGTATAAATTTTTAAAAATAGTCAAAAATATCTACGAAAATAAGTCTTCTGACGAACATGTACCATGGCCTTATATATACTTCCAAAACTTCAGTATTGTCCAATTACGTCAGTAGACGTTGAAAGAACCTTTTCTTTGTATAAACATATTTTCACTGATAGAAGACAATCATTTTTTAAAAACTTGAAAAGTATCTTGTTGTCAATGCCTTTTAAGTATTTCCAAACGGTATAATATTTGTATTATTTTTTGTCTTTGTATATATGTATTTAATCTTGGATTAAGTTATAAACTAATTATGTACCATTTAAAATAGTAAATAATTGTATCTGACCACATAACTAATATCTGACTATGTTTTTTTCACTTTTCCTCTCATTGTATTTATTTTTCCAAATAAAACCATTTTTTTAAGATTTTACTTTTTTTTTTACCCTATTTTGTTCCCATTACATCATTAAATTTTATTACATATTGAATTGCATATTTTGTAATAAAAGTCAATATTTTGCATATTTTTATGAAAAAAGATGCATATATATGCATATTTTTTCAAAACTTGTTGCATATATTCCGTGCTTTACTCATAACCAATCAACGGTCCCATCTAAATGCGTGGTAAATACAGGTTTTTTTTTGGTTATAACTGGTTCAAACCCTAAAATTCATTTTTTGTTGAAAAAAATACCAGTAGAACGAATGCTCAAGATCGACTTCCTCTTGACCAGTTTTGGTATTTTTTTTTTAATTTTATGATTTATTTTTTAAATGTCACTGTATCATTTTATGAAATTAAACTACTACCTATAACAAAAACTTAGATTTTATATTTAAATTTTAAAATTATACAATTTTGTAAGGCTTTAAAATATTGTTCCGTGACACCCCATATAAAAAGCAAATCAGGTTCACAAATGTTTCTATGGTAACAAAAACTTCAACGTAACGTAATTGTGACAACTGTTTAACCTTTAACTACCTGTCAACATCTTATCTCTTTAAAAGACAAAACTAAACTGGCCCGTGCGGACTTCCGTCGCTCTTTTATGGTAATGTGGAAAAGAATAGAAAAGTCTGGAAAAGTCTAGAGTTAGCTGGAAGAATTCTTTTACTACAGGATGCAAGAAAAGTTAAAATGGATGTCTCCAGCGCCCCAGGATTCCGTAATGGCCGTAGAAAAGGGGAAAAACTAAGGTAACCTATTTTAAATAAATTATTAACCTAAATAAAATAATTCTAACCTTTTACATTTCTAATAACTAAACACTAACTAAAGTCCGTAACAATATATCTGATATTATAGTCGTGTGTTAATGAAATTTCCGATTTATATAATAGGTAGAAACATAGTTTGGCAGTAGTACTGCAATAAATAATATTTATTGTTCATTTAGTCGCACCTTTAACAACAAATCTTATTTATTTGCTTTGG
>JAHBCN010006087.1:10000-51040 GCA_019359885.1 Listronotus oregonensis | reverse complement strand
AAAATATTTTTTTAAAAATTTCTCGCAAAATGGCGGTTTCTCAAAAAAAGGTAGGTTTTTTTCAGGTATTTTTTAACTTTTGCGAATTTTAATAAAAGAGTGTTTGTGGTGTTTGAGCATAAACAAACACTTCTGTATAATTAATTCTAAAATTTTAAAATTTTTGTAATGTCAAGTAAAATATTCAGGCCTATATAATATAAAGGTGCAGTATTTCTTCCACACTTTTTATAACATTGTTTAATATTTATATTTTTTTATTTTTTTTTGGTGTTTAAGATACAAAATTGTATAATTATTGTATTGTAAAAAGTGTATAAAGTAATGTTGTAATACAATTATTTAAAAATAAAGTTGTTTTATTAATTTATTTGGCGTTTTGCATACGTAAGGAGTTTTGTTTTAGCTGGAAGTGGTTACGTAGAACCCTGTATATCAGTAGCGTAGCTTGCCCTAGATGGGCCCTGTATCAAACTTTGTCGCGGAGCTCTTTTACCCTACTGCGGCGAAGCTCAAATGAAGGGTAAAGATTTTTCAAAAAAGAAAAACAAAAACACTTGTATTGAGTAAAATAAAAAATATACGGATTAAGTATAAGTAAGAAATTACTTACAATTAATGCTCCCAGGAGCCAAGTTAGCAAAATTATTCAAATAAACTACTGGAAATGAATATAGAGACATGTCCTTAAAATCTAATATGTAAAAAAATATGTATTATTTTGTCAAACATTTATATTTTTAAAACAGTTTTTTTTTGTTGGAAATCTCCAGAATTACTTTGTAACTTTGATAATGTATTACAAAGTTTGGTTCAAGACATAACAAATTGTGATATTAAATTAAATTCTTGGTTACAAAGCACTCTTCCAGTAAAATTGGGAGGTCTTGGAATAAGAGATACATCCACCCTATCTATTTCTGCCTTTTTAGCTTCAATCAATGACGTGTCAGGTTTACTTTCCAAAATTTTACCTTCCTATATTCTTGCGACAGTAGATAATGATTTGAGCAATTGTTTTGTAAAATGGTTATCTGTTTGCAATCTTCAAAATCAACCACAAGAATTACCAAAAAAACAGAAAGATTTTGACTTTTTTATTTGCCAAGCTCGTCACAAATATATTACAAACATGTGCCAGACAAGTGAAGATAAGGCACGTCTACTTGCTCTTCAGGCCCCTGAAAGTAATGCTTGGATTAACGCACTTCCATCTTCGTCCTTGGGAAATTTGTTAGATAACAAAACTTTGCATATTTCCATCGCTCTCAGACTTGGTCTGCCTGTGTGTGGAGAGCACACCTGCGTTTGCGGCGAAAATGCTGATATTTATGGCCTACATGGGTTAAGCTGCAAAAAAAGCGCAGGGCGTTCTTCTAGACAGAGTCAGATAAATGACATTATCAAGAGAGCTCTGATTTCAGCTGAAAATCCTTCTGTGTTAGAGCCTCTTGGAGTTTGCAGAAGCGATGGAAAACGGGTAGATGGAATGACCTTAATTCCCTGGAAATATGGAAAACAATTACTTTGGGACGCTACTTGCAGCCATACACTTGCAAAATCCTATCTGGACAAAACTTCTAATTTTGTAGGTGCGGCTGCTCGTATTGCCGAGAATAAAAAACATCTAAAATATAAAGAGCTTGAAGAACGCTTTATCTTCATTCCTTTTGCTGTTGAAACTTTTGGTCCTTTGGGTGATGAGGCTAAGGGTTTTATTAATGAAATTTGCAAAAAAATAAATTGCAAAAAATCTAGAAGTTTCATTATCCAAAGAATTGGTTTAGCTGTGCAACGGGGTAATGCAGCATCAGTACTAGGTACAATCCAGGGAGACCTAGGACTTGATGAAGTTTATAATTTTTAAATATAGATTTAGTTCATTAATTTAATTTTAGAATATTCTTATTTGTATTTATAACTTAATAAACAGCAATCATAATCTGATCGAAAAAAAAAAGTTTATAGGTGATTTTATTAAAATTTACTTACATTGTTTTCAATAGGCTGTTTGGTAATACGATTAAAAAAACTACAAATTAAAGTGTCAAAAACAAATAAAATTTATTTAAAGAAAAAATTAAGAAAAATGTACATTAATAATGAGTACGTCCACCTCTGGCTCTAAGAAATTTGGCACAACGATGAGGCATGCTCGTAAATCGTCAAAACAGCATCTGCAACTTAGTTCAGATTTTGGAAGGGTTGATGATCCTTCAAACGTCTTTCCAGTTCATTTCAGAGATGCTCAATAGAATTTAGATCCGGGCTATTAGCTGGCCATCTCATGACATTAATATTGTGTTCCTGTAGGAAATTTCTCACGATCCTGGGTAAGTGAGGCCTGGCATTATCTTGTAGAATGAATCCAGCGCCCATATTTTGGGCAAATGGGACGACATGAGGTTCCTATATCTCCTCTATGTAATGGACAGCCGTTAAAGTCTTTTCCCGAAATACCACAAGGTCCGCGTGTCCTGTCAAAGTTATACCAGCCCATACCATTATCGATCCACCTCCAAATTGAACAATTTCTTGCAAACAGTCATCCAAATATCGTTTACCGGGACGTCTCCATACCCGAACTATATACTTTCTCTCTGGGTTGTTGCCCTTTGCGGTTAGGGTAAGGGGTTCTTCTTATTATGCCGGTAGCGATTCCAAACTCTGAAAACCACAGGATGACTCACATTAAGAATTTGGGCTACACGACGCCTTGAATACCCTACTTCGATCAATGCCATTGCTCTAGCAACTTGAAATTCGTTGAGGTACACCCTACGTATCCTCCTTCTACCCAATACATTCACATTCATTGTTTAAATTTTAAATTTTAATACCTATCACGAATTAAAGTGAAGTGAAACTAAATAATAAATTTATCATATCAATGATTTTTATTTTTTATGTAGCTAGAAGTAAAAAAGTAACAACCAGAAGAAACATTTTCTTCTACCGTAAAGTATTTTTCGCTATAATAATATTATCATTTTAAATAGTGTCCTCTTTTATTTTAAGTAAGTGGTATTAAATAATCCATAGACAAGGGAGACATACGTTTTTCGAAATTTTCTCCCTCAGTACAAGTCTGATAGCCGTTCTTGTCACATGTCCAGTCCTAAGATAGTTTTCAATCAGTTTTACTTTTGAAACACTTCTTTCAGCTGTTGTCAAAAATAGAAAAAATGCTGTTACTACCTCCGGAAAACTGCACTGTTATTGAATTTTATCAGTTAGAATTTCGTAAGTTCCCTATTTTCAGTTTTTAGGCACATGTTTATAGCAAATAATTGTTCATAGAGATGTACAGGGTGTCCCAAACTGGACGCGTTCTTATGGAAACAACCCTTATTTAAAGGGATAGAAAAAAATTGACCAAGGTGTCCGGAGCTCAAATTTAATGAGAAAACTACTGGCGCTAACAAAACTTTGCTATCTCATCGTTTGGCCACTAGAGGGCGTTTCTCGAATTTCGTCGATTTTTTAAATGCCCCATAACTTTCTTATTAATAAATATAATTAATTTTGATAAAAACTTTTTTAAGGCACTTTTTTTCGTAGAATTCATTGCCATGGGCAGATTTTTTACAGGGCGTTTAGATTTTCGTGCACCACCCCAAAATAATTTTTTTTATATGGACCACCCTATATATTATAAGATTTTTAAAAAGCTGGTAAAATTTTCTAAATTTTAATGTATCACTTGTTATGTTTATCTTAAAAACCATTAGCAGTATTAAGATTTAAAAATTAAAATAATGTGCCTACAGAAATCAACATTGCCATGACTAATAAAATGACATAGGATGCTAACATGTTATGATTAAAACAACAGATCTAAAGTTTCCTGATAAGATTACTTATAGTTAATATATTAAATTAATAATTATTTAAAACACAAACGACAACAACAACAAACCAACAATATTAACAAAAAAACATAACTCTACCTAATCCTAATATAAAATTTTATGGAATTTAATTAACGATAATAAATAAACAAAAATAAAATAAAATTATGTTAACAAATGTTTAAATTGTCTTCCATTTTGTTGTACGCAAATTCTACATCTTTTTTTAACAGCATTAACTGCATTAATAAGTTCTATATTTTGAAATGGGTTAAACGCACCTCGCAACGCCCTTTCTAATTCTTCCCGGCTATTAAAATTATTGTTTTTGTAAGTAAGGTTTCTAATTCTACCCCAAAGAAAAAAATCTAAGGGAGTCAGGTCCGGTGACCTGGCAGGCCCCTGTATGGGCCCTGGATTTCCCATCCAATTTTCACCAAACTGAACATTAAGGTAATCGTTTATGGTCCTTGCACAATGCGCAGGGGCACCATCATGCTGGAAGAAGATTCTGGGTATCAGATTTATGGGAATATCTTCCAAGAATGGTTTAACCTGGTCCCTTAAAATATCCAAATATTGTCTAGAATTCAGCGGTTCATCATAAATGTAGGGTCCAATGAATGGTCCTCTAAAAATTCCCACCCACACATTGAAGCTAAATCTTCCTTGTTGTCTGTTTTGGACAGTCGCATGGGGATTTTCTTGGGAACAAGTGTAATCATTAAACCGATTAAATATGCCCGCACTACTAATCGAAGCCTCGTCAGACCAAATACAATTTAAAGCAAAATTTGGTTCATTTTGTATTTTATTTAAAAACCACTCACAAAAACGAGTTCTTCGATCAAAATCCCCAGGGAGAAGATGATGGATTTTGCGGGTTCGATAAGGCTTAAATTTGTTTTTTTTTAATCCTGTGGTTTTTGCTTCTGGATATGCCAGTCTCTGCTTCAAGTTTTCTTGTGGAAGTTGTACCATTATTTTCATATAAAGTGCCCAATACGGTTAAAGTTTTTACTTCATTTTCGTTTTGAATTTCTTGATTTTGAGCATAATTTGCTCTGGGTTTGTTAAAAGAGCCAAAATTTTGAAGATTATGGGCAAGTCTAGCAAATACATCCCTGGATGGTTGCTGCCGTTCGGGATATCTTTGAAAATACAAGTTTCATGCCGCCTAAGCATTTTTGTTGCTTTCTATGTAACATTTAAACATGTTGAACTTTCCAAAATTTTCATACATTTTTAACACTTTTCAAAAACCTTTTTAAAAACTTATTTAAATTACTTTTTTTCTACTAAAAATACCAAAATATTTAACAATATCAAGTACCACTGTCAATTCTCAACTATTCTGAAGCTGTTAAAATATTAAAACAAAAAAATCATATGCACGGCCTACTGCTTTTTTACGTAGCAACTTTAAATATTAATATGTGGCTTTAATCATAACATGTTAGCATCCTATGTCATTTTATTAGTCATGGCAATGTTGATTTCTGTAGGCACATAATTTTAATTTTTAAATCGTAATACTGCTAATGGTTTTTAAATAAAAAAAAGGATAATAAAATTTAGAAATTTTAAGCTTTTCAAAAATTTTATAATATATAGGGTGGTCCATATAAAAAAAAATATTTTGGGGTGGTGCACGAAAATCTAAACTCCCTGTAAAAAATCTGCCTATCGCAATGAATTCTACAAAAAAAGTGCCTTAAAAAAGTTTTATTAAAATTAATTATCTTTATTAATAAGAAAGTTATGGGGCATTTAAAAAATCGACGAAATTCGAGAAACGCCCTCTAGTGGCCAAACGATAAAAGATAGCAAAGTTTTGTTAGCGCCAGTAGTTTTCTCATTAAATTTGAGCTCCGGACACCTTGGTCAATTTTTTTCTATCCCTTCAAATAAGGGTTGTTCCCATAAGAACGCGTCCAGTTTGGGACACCCTGTACATGACATATCTTTACTGTATTTAGCAGTCAGTTGTCCGGCTTCCTTCTTTATTATTTCATTTCAAAATGAAATAAGAGTTTCTTCCGTTGTAACACTTCGAATATATTACTCAGGCCACAAAGGCTTTGAAGTATTTCTTAAGTTTGAGCTATTAATATATCCAAACAGCACTAATACACATTGACTTTGAAGTACGATTTCGGGTCTGAAAATCTCGCATCCTCTGATAACTCATCAAAAATTCGCTTCGTTATATTTCGCATTTTATTTTTAAGACTTATAAAAAGAAAACGTTAAGAAATAATTTCAAGTCTTCACTTTTAAGGTCCTTAGATGTCATATACTAAAAAGAAACTTATTAAAATGATGCTTTTAAAAATTAAAAAAAAAGGGAAATAATTGATTATCGACAGCTCCAGCAGGCTTATAACAAAATACCAAAAATAACCTACAGGAAAATATTTTTTTTATTATTAACACACACATACCAAACGAACACAACAGTGTTGTTTTGAAAATTAAGGATTTACAATACTATTGACAATTAGCATTTTTTAAAATTTATTTTTTTTAGTAATTTTTTTTTTTTACAAAAATATTGCATCTTAATAAAAGTTTTTAGTTCCTTTATCAGTTTGTTAAAATACAAAAAAAAACAAGAAAAGGTTAAATTGTAAACATTAAGTTTTTTTGTAAAACACTGTCATCTGAAATAAAGACATTTAATTTTGTGTTGTCTTTTTGGTATAGGATTGAGATATATTATATTTTTTTTTTAATCAAAAAATAGTACCCAAATAACAGTTTTTAAAACATTGTTCCTACCCTGAGGAAAAAGCCTGATAGAAAATGTTAGGTTCCAATCAGAATCCTAATAGGTCTATCTAGATCGAACAATGTCCAGATAAAAATTCACCATCATAACTTACCTGATAAATTCTCATAAAAAAACATTATGAATTCCTCAGTAACCTCTTTAGCAAAACAATAAGTCGGAACTGCCGATATTTTATTTTGCTTTTTTTCATTTTTTCCGATCATAATCCCATGGAAAACTATACAAAAAACATGAATCCATTATTTTTTTCGTCAATCTATAAGTATCCGGAATTGCTGATTTAAAAACACAATGATTTATCATAACTTCCAATCAAACATCGTATTTTATGCTGATCACGAATCTGGAAACAAAATTCGGAAACGTTTCGCTTTTGAGATATTCATCATCAAAGTAACCTTATTTTCACTATGTTCCTCCTTTTTGCACACAATTTATTATTTTTACACTAACACCTTTTAAAAACCATTTTTTATGTTTATTTTACACCTTTATCCATTAAATTGCGAAGCTTCACGCATACAAAGTTTCCTAGTGTATACATGGTTGCGGCGTTTGAAAGTGAAAATTTGCAATTAGATGACAAAAAGGTATGAAATAAATATAAAAACAGGTTTTAAAAAGGTGTTTATGAAATATTGTTTACCAATTTAGTGTAAAAATTAAGAATTCTGTGCAAAAAGAAAAAGAAATAGTGTAAATGAGGTTAATTTAATTTTCAGCTTTGATGATGGATACGTCGAAAACAAAACGTTTTTTTTTTTTTTTTCAGATTCGTGATCAGCGCCCCAAAAAAATCCTGTATACCAAATTTGGTCAAAATCAGAATTTAGGCTAGGATTCGTCAAGGACTTCAAGGAACTCCATTATATGGAACAAATAAAAGATTCTATTGTGGCTTTTTTAAAAGGGAAAGCACTTTTTTGGATCACCATATTTATATAACCCTACAAAAAACAAGGTTTAATGTCATTTTGACATAATATGTCATTTAATGAAGTCCTAATTGTATGTAAAGGAAGCAAATTTTCGTATTTAAATTTATAAAAATAAAGGACCGTTTATCATCATTAGGTAATGAAAAATTACCGAATAATATAATGAAATGCATAAGAAATATCACAAACTTCATGGTCACAAAGACGTAAGCCATAAGCGTTCGTCAAAGTCCAGAAACAATCACAAACAGAAAAAAGAACGGGCAGCGAGTCAAAGCGTTTTGGAACCGATTCAAGAAGTGTCGAAAGAAAAAGTAAAAATTGATAAAAATGCTTGTGGGGATTTTATTCAACCTTTATTAATACCGCAAATTGAAGAAGATCGAAAAAAGAAATCGAAACACCGCAGAGAAAAGGGTAGAGCATCCGATAAAGGTGATAAATTGGGTAAGTGCTATTATTATGGGTATCTTTTACAGGGTGTACAACTAAGAAAGGAGGCCGGCTGTATCTCAGAAAATATTTATCGCAAAGCGTTGGGGAAAAATATTGTTAGTAAAAGTGCTTTGCTTTGCTTTCACTTTTCTTGGCCTCCGTCGGTGAATGTTCAGCCAGCTCTCTCCGTTCCAGACACACGTTGTTGTCAACGTGAGCCTTTCCGAGCTTTGTAGTTGGAACTTCTGGATCGTCGGGCTCTGCAACCCCTAGAAAATCCGAATTTTTCCAAAACTTAAATTCTTAACAAAAGAAATTATCAATCCAGGGCACAAACAATGGCGATCCGACCAGGGACTGCTTCTGGTATCATGCATAACCGTTTTCTGTCAGTACTGCCCCTCCCTGCTGAGCGCGCAACCTTCTTCCGCCATTAGGAAAATCCCTCGTGCGTGGGGCCCTCAGAAAGGAACAGGTATAGGAATCTTCGTTCACAGCGCTTAGCCCCAGAAGAAGGACTCCATCGTTTGGCGTGAGTTTCTCCTTGATCCCCGATGGCAAAAGCTGTTGATACAGCGCCTTTAGCCGCCTTCCCGGAAAAAACTATGTAGTTTTTTTCGCGAGCACTTCACGGAGATCAAAAAGAAACTGTTAGTAAAAGTGGAGAGAAATAGTTGGAAATTATTTTCAAGCTTCTGAAATGGCCGCTAGGGGGCGTAACCGCAATCTTGAATCTAAAAAAGTGATGTTTCTGTGAATTTTGCTATATTAACCTAAAAAAATATCTGATCTTTAAAGTCGAGGATAATTGAACTTTTTGTTTGACAATTTTTGCAATCTCTAAAATAAAGGGGGTTTCAAAGGTTTCTTCTAACACACCCTGTAATTTAAAAGGCGGAGCCGATTTTAAAACTTGGGTTGGGAAAAAAGCTATTCTGGCTATAAATCTTAAAATATTTAAAGTTTTGTTTGTTTCAATGTTGCGCTAGAGGACTTTTTCAACATTAATACAGAAATGGTTAATTTTCTCAAAAATTAAATGCATTGGTATAAACTCTTTTTATAAAAACATTAGCTAAATAGGCCTAAACAAGCCAAGATCTCGATATCTTGTTCCTTACCATTTTAGACCAAAGAAAGTTACGTCAATATCTCAAAAACTAAAGTAAAGAAATTTCATAAACATAGTGTATTATTAAAACCTCTAATTTAGGTTAAAAATCTTTTCACTATGAGATTAGAGTTATAATCAAAAGCAAATTTTCAGGATTTTTCAAGGTATACCCCTAGAATTTCCTTGATTACAACTCGTAAAGTACGTATTTAGATGAAAAGATTATTTAACATAAATTAGAGGTTTGTAATATACACCATTTATGTTTTATAAATTCTGCGGTAGCTTTTAGTTTTTGAGATATTGACGTATAAATTTTTGTTCTAAATATTAGTAAGGAACAAGATATCGAGATGCGGTTTTCGCGAGCTTGTTTAAGCATTATTTACCTACTTTTTCATAAAGAAAAAATTATACCAATGCATTTAATTTGTTTAAAAAAAAAATTACCATTTCTGTCGGAATGTCGAAAAAAGCCCTCTAGCGGCGACGTGTGAAACTAACAAAACTTTAAATATTTTAAGATTTATAGTCCAAAAATAGCTCTTTTTAACTAGCCCAAGTTTGTTAAAATCGGCTCAGCCGATTCGAAAATACAGGATGTGTTTGAAGGAAACCTTTGAATACCCCCCACCACTTTATTTTTAGAGATATAGCACAAATTGTCAAACAAAAAAGGTCCAGACTTTAATTATTTAATATAGCAAAATTCACAAAAACATCACTTTTTTAGATTCAAGATTGCAGTTACGTCCCCTAACGGCCATTTCAGAAACTTGAAAATAATTTTCAGCTATTTTTCTTGACCACCTTTACTAAAAATATTTTTTCCTCAACGCTGTGCGATAACTATTTACTGAGATACAGCCGGCCTCCTTTTTTAGTTGTACACCCTGTACATTTCCCGAGAGAAAATTCCGCCACTTTAAATTTTTGATTAAATTTGATGATTTATAACATTTTTATTTGCATCCTTTTTTTAAGATTATTTCATCAGTATGTAGTTACAATTATATTTATAAAAAAAGCGTACAAGTATTGGAAAGAGACATAACCCTCCTTATTATTCTGTAAAGCTGGCTTCTAAAACAGATTGTTGGAGGTTTGTATTGTTTTACAGCATCCATTCCTCGCTGCTTCAAATGGATTGTCTCATCTTGCCCAGGGGTGGAAAGTTTGGGACGACCAAAGCAATTTTTTCTTATTTAGTCCAGGAACTGAAGCTCAAAACATGGCAAAACTTCCCAATTTTTCTTCCTGCATCGATTTGCATAAAAATTTGGAATAAGGCTCATCTTACACTCTACTTTAAATTCTATTTCATGCCGATGGGCGCTGTTTGGTTTTCAAGGGTAAAAACTCACTTAATTGTCAAAACTTATAAAATAACATTTTAAACCTTAAGATTGGAAAAATTTTTGTTTGGATAAGTTAAATAATAATTTTTATGTTTGGGGAAACAATGGAAACAAGGGGAAAAATATAGAATAAAAAAAAAGATTAAATTTTATAGAAATTTAAATTTTGGGGAAGCTGTTGTTAAAATATGTATAATTTTATTTTAACCCGTAAAAACCCAAACCCCCATTATAGCTTAATTAAAAAAAATTTCCCAAAAAAAAATATAGTTGACAAGTTGTTAATTAAAATGTTACTGCCTGAAATATTCCCAAATTTTTTTTTGAAAAATTTTAACCCTTTCCCCCTTCAACATTGATTTTTTCCATAAACGGGCTTGGGCCTTCCAATTTTTCAAAAAAAAATTTTGGGTTTTTTTTAAAACAACCCCTTTTTTTTTTAAGACAAAAATTTTTTTTTAAAAAGATTTTGTAGATTTTTTCAAGATCTATAAGGCCATGTAAATTAAATCTTTTTAATCCTTAGTTTTAAATGGGGTTTAAAAGGGGGATATCTCCCAAATATTTATTGTACAAAAATCACGTAAAGGAAAATATTTGTAATAAAAAAAGCAAAATTTTGGGAAAATTTAGTTTTTTTTTGTAGAGATCGAACGCTTTTGGGGAACAACACCCGATACGTCACGGTTTTATATCAGTTTGCCATATGAGACCGTGAATGGTTTTGTTCAAAAAGCGCCCGATCTCTCTCTCTCTCTCTCTCTCTCTCTCTATATATATATATATATATATATATATATATATATATATATATATATATATATATATATATATATATTTTTCAATTTTTTTTTTTCATATGGCCCCCATTTGGGGATTTTTACGCCCAAATAGTGCTTTTTATTCTGTTTCCCCAGTAATGTATAAAATGTTATAATTTAAGAGTTCAAAACCCTTTTTTTATTAAAAAAACAAATATTTTTTCAGTTTCTTGATTCCGGCGAACGTCTTTTTTTTTTTTTAAAAAACAAAAATTAGAATTTGGGAAAATAGATAAGCTAAACAGATATTTTACAAAAGGGGTTTCGATGTTCTTTTTAAAGTTAAAATTCCCCGTTACAAAAAAAAATACACGTAACAAGTTAATTGAAAAAGTGAAAAAAAACAATGAAAAGTGGCTAAACTAATATTTACTTAAAAAAAAGATGTATAATAACGACCTAAAATTTAAAAAAATTGTCCATATTTCTCAAATATTAACGTGGTTCCCCTCAACATCCCTGGCCGAAGATGTTGGATTTTCTTTTTTAAAAAGTTGGTTAACTGCGGCATCTCGTTGTCGATTTTCTTCAACGTACTTCTTAGGTCGGTTTTTTTAAAACTTCCAAATTTAAGCAAATTTGTAACCAGTTTTCAAAAGATGTTAGTTTGGGGTGCTGCCTTTCGGGGAAAAATTTTCGAAATACGTTTGCACAGCCATATTAATATTTCTATTGTTTTTGGGAAAAAACGCTGCAAAATGTCAATTTTTTTTTTTTAAATAATTAACCGTTTTACAAAATTGAAAAAATTTAATAACGTCCCCCCGCTAACTTGATAATGACGCTAGATGACATTCGCCGGAATCAAGGCCAACGGGGGAAAAAATTTGGGGGTTTTTTAAGGGATGAGGTTAAAAACTTCTAAACTGTAACATTTTACATTGTTAAAATAACAGAAAAAACACTTTTGGGAAAAAAAAATATGGCGCCCATATAAAAAAAAAACGTTAATGACGATTCATCAACTTTATTTTTTTTAGGGGGGCCATTTTGTTTTAACACGGTTTTTAAGTTCGGAACCCATTTCGTAGAGTATTTCAGCTTATCTATTTTGCCAATTACTAATATTTTATTGTTTAAAAAAAAAAATGACGTTCGCCGGAATCAAGAAAAACCCCAGAAAATTTTTTTTTTTTTGCAATAAAAGAGGTTATGAATTTTTAAATTTTAACATGTTATACATTACTGAAATCAAAAAAAAAAGCACTTTTGGGTTTTGGAAAAAATAATATGGCGTCCATATGAAAAATAAAGTTGATGATGATTAAAAAAAACCCGAAACGTAAAAAAAAAAAAATTGACTACTTGGTCATATTCTACGAAAAAGTTGTTTTTAAAAATTTTTTTCAGATTTGAAAAATTTTCACTTATAAAAAAAAATGGCCGATTTTCGAAAATTCATGTTTCAGGTTTTTTCAAAATTTCTAAAAAAACCGAATAGATAAAACCATGTAGTAAAGGGGGGTTAGCTTACTTACAAATTTTCCACAACTTTCCTCTTTTAAACCCGATTTTCTATCCATCATGGTTTCCAAGATCCCCATACATTCCCCACCAATTTGGGACACACTGTTTTATATTGTTATCTTTGCGGGGACCCTGGATAACTTTGAGACTCTACCCCTTTTTTAATTTGATTCAGTAGCTAAACCCCCCGAGCTGAGCGGGGGTTCGTCGGTGCCCTTTTTTTCCCCGGCTTCCCCTTCATTTTTGGGCCGAGAAAACGATGTACACTGCAGCCACCCTATCATGTTCGCTGTTTACAAAATAAAAAAATTTTTCCTTTTTAAAACAAAATCCAAATAAACCTTTTTAATTTTGAGAGCCACTTGGGGTTTCTAAAAAAATGGCCCCCACATTTTGGGGCCCAATTTTCCCCCGGGTGGTTTTCCCCCGGGGGCCGGGGGTTTTTGGACCCGGGGGGGGCTGGTTTTAGAAGAGGGTTCCCCCCTTTTTTCCCTTTCCCCGGAAAATTTGGGGGGGGGGCCGGGGCCCGGAAGCCTGGCCTCCCACCCAAATCGGCCCCCCTTTGGGGTTAAATTATGTTGTCATGCACCCCTTTGGGTCGTTTTTTTCACAGGCCCCTGGGGGGGGCGGGGGGGTTTAAAATTTTAAAGGGGGAAAGTTCTGCACTTCCCTTATATCCCTTATCCGGGGGTGGGTTTCTCCGGCCCCGGCCTAGCCCGTCAAAGTCCACTATCCTGTGGCTAAAAAAAATTATCCTGGCCGTACAGGGGCTTATATTTATTGTGGGGGTTTTTTTTTTTTATACCAACTGGGTTTTTTAAAAGACGGACGCGGAGTTGGCCCCTTTTTCGGCAAATGGGGGCTCCCCCGAGCCTGAATTGGGGAACCCCCTACTTGACGGCAGAAGGGGGGGACTGAAGCAACAGCAACGCCGGGAAAGTAGCCGCAACACCATGCCCAAGAAATTTTCCCCCCAATTTGGGTTTTAAACCCCATTGGAAAAATCGGAAAACCTTTTCCCCCACCGCATTACCAATCAGCGGGGGTTCTGGCCTGCTTTTTTTTAAAAAAAAATTAAAAAAAACCAAAATAACATTTAAATTAAATCTATTAACCCAAAAAAAATAAAAAAACTTACAAGAGACGAAAAGCCTTTTAAAAGAAATTAATTTAAAAAATTTGGGCATGATTTTTAATTTTAGAACCCAAAGATTGCCCAAACTTAATACAAAATCCATTATTACAAAAAAAACCCCAAAAAAAAAACATTTCCCCTGACCAAGCACCCCGTTTTTTGACGGCTAGAGGTGTTTTTTTAGCCGGCACGGCCAGAACTGCCCCGATTTTCCCCAAAAAATTTTTAATATATATAATATATATATATATATATATATTATAATATATATATATATATATATACATATGATATATATATAATATAATATATAAATATTTTATTTTATTAAATTTTAAATTTTATTTTTATTTTATTTTATTTTATTTTATTTTATTTTAAAAATATATATAAGAAAAATATATTTTTAAAATTTTAAAATATATATATATTTTATATATATATATATAAAATATAAAATATATTTTTATAAAAATAAAATTAAAATATATATATATATATATATCGGAAAATTTTTTTTTTATTAATTTTACGAAAAAAGTTTTTTTTCAAAATTTTGGGGATTTCTAAAACCAAAAAAGCAACTATCAGATATTATTTTTTTTTTTTTCCCAGAAAAAGTATTTTTTTTTTACTTTTTAAAATTTTTTTATTTAGAAAAGGTGATCAAACCCCAAAAAACCCTGTTTAAATATGCAATTTTACCTATTTACGAAAAAAATATTTTTTTTTGAATTTAAAAAAAAACTTTATTATTTTTTGAAGGAACACAAAATGTCGCTATCAAAAAATTTCCCCCTCTCAAAATTTTATTTTATGTCAGACTTTTTTAGATTACATGTAACTAAAAGAAAAAAATTCCCTTGTTATTGTACACATCCTTTTAAAAAAAAAAAAAGTATCGTAAATGGGTGTTACTGCATATTTGAACAGTATTTAGTTCTGATCCATTTTTTTAAAAAAAATTTTTGAAAACTAAATTGTAAAAAGATAAAGATATTTTTTCTTTTAAAATTTACTTTTGACAAAACTTGATACGCCTGAAAAAAAAATTTAAATCTTAGAGTTTTTTTAGGTTTAAGAACAAGCAGAACTTTTTTGAAGAATAACTTTTTTTTAAAATTAATAATAAAAAGTTTTTTAATTTCCCCAATTACTGGGGGCATACTGTATATGTATATATAAATATATATATATATATATATATTAAAAATATATACATTAAAATACATAATATTTTAATTTTAATTTTTATATATATATATATATATATATATATATATATATATATATATATATATATATATATATATATATATATATACATATTTTTTATATATATATATATATATATATATATATATATATATATTATTATTAATATTATTATATTTTATTAAAAAATATATATATTATATATATTATATTATTATATATATATATATATATATATATATATATATATATATAATATATATAATGGGGGGCCTGCAATCCTGCACAAATACAGTCCAATATAGTTTTTTTTTTTTTTTAGATAAAGAGGAATATAATATTTTTGCAAAAAATTATATTGGTAAGTTAAGAGAATCTACAAACGAAAAACCAGTAAGACACCACTCTTTGGAGAAAAATAAGGATAGTCTGATTAGCAAAACTAAAAATTTATTTAGAAAAGAAAAATCTTTTAACGATGCCGTAGAAAAACAGGTCAGTAATGATTTAGAAATAAAGAAAAACCATAAAAAAGAAAGTAAGCACCGACATAAAAGCAGGAACAAGAATAAAAAACATGGCGACGAAGTTGAAGAAAAGAAAGAGAAACACATACACTCTGAAAAAGCATCGAAAAAAGAAGACAAAGATAGAAAAGACGAAAAGCGCCATAAAAAGGAGAAAAAACGTGAAAAATCTTCGACAAAAAAGAGTAAAATCGATGAAAAACCATCCTCAGCAGGGAAGAATATCTACAGCAGAGTTCAAGAAGTAATCTATTGTCATTTGGACCAAGTGCCGTACAAACTCAAGAACGATAAAAGTGGCGCTGAAATAAAAGATTTATATCAAAGAATAAAGAAAGAAAAAAGAAAACATGAGCCAAGAGACGATTCTAGAAAAGACAGGTCTCATTCGCATGGCGACGAGAAAAGGAAGTATGATCCGGAGAGAAGTAAAAATTATGAGGGACATCATAGTCTTCGCAGAGAAAAAATAGATATTGAAAAGGAAAATAAGAAGGAAAGGTACGATTATTAGATATTTTTTAACTATGATTGATTAGTGATCGCCGGCCTAATTCGCATTCTATATAGTCCAGTAAATAAGGGACAAAGCTGTAAATAAATCTGTACAGTTTTCCCTTGTGGCGCAATTCTTAGGTCTTCGGGGATGCTTTCGAGCGAAAAAAAGTTTATCAACATAAAAGGTGGCTAATATCTGCCAAAATATGCGAATGAGAATTTTTGTTTTGACAAAAAATTAAGTCGCCTTGTAGTCTACAAAATGTTATAATTTTTCGAAAATCGATAGTTTTAAAGATAACGGAACCCAAAAGTCCCCTCATTTTAGCTGCCGCTAGAATGCCGCTATCTTCATGGATTCACTCACGCCTTCTTATGGGGATACTAGAAAAAGTGACATTTGACAATTATATCATCGCCAGGGAATAAGTGATTTCTATATTTTTCAATATTTCTTTTAGTAACTTGGTAGTAAATTTCTAGATGGCAAACGTCGAATTTTTTTTAACCATTGAGAAGTAAGAATTATTTATATCCCTTTAACCATAAATCCTCGTTGTGTTTGCGTCGGCCATTTTCTATTCTAGTATTTGGGTTGTAAGTGTTGACTTTGGGTTGACTTAAATTTTTGCGTTCTTATTTTTTCCACACTATTGTGAAAAAATTATAAGGTAAGATATGTTATTTAAATATTGTAGTAAGCCTTCTTCGATATTAAACCAAGATTCTTTGTAAATATCTTCGCAATGGCACCAACACAACATGTAGGCTGAAATATTCTTGTAATTATCCTTGTTGCAGAAACGCCTATTATAGGAAAATTGTAAGCACAGATTTTAAGAACAAAAAGTTTCATTCTTTTCTTCGAGATTCCTTATCGTTAGAAGCTTGGAAAATTAAATGTACTTTAAGTCCCTCAAAAGATTGTAAAAATGTATGTTTGTTCAAAATTAAATTATGCAAATCTTGAGGATCCTTCTAGCTTAAAATATAGAGCTGCACCTTGGTCACCCTTTATGAATTCCATTTTAAAAGAACACAGTTACGGAAAATGTTTAATTTCTTTTCAAAATTTACCTCTTGAACCATTGGACAACCCTAAAATTAAAATTTTAAATAATGTTATTTTATACCTTATTTACAAAATTTCAATTTCATGTTTAACTTGTCAGAGTAATCTCTTTTTAGTGGAGGTAACCGACAAGCATTTATTTGTAATGTTTAAAGAGTTTGATAACGAACGAAGGCTTAAATATGCTAGTGAAGCTTTAGTCAACCTTGTAGACAGACTACATGCTGATATTTACAAATATTTGGATGAGAATGTTTACAAGAATAAAATTGAAAATTTATTTAGGCAACAATATTTCGAACCTTACTGCAAGCTCTTTTCATTTGTTCAGACCGTAATTTTATGAAATATTTAACCTAACTTTAAAAATTTGTTTTTACAAGCATCTTAAAGAAAGGAAAATAGTTTTGAATCTAAAAAGAGAGTAAGCGATAGACATAAAAATATGATACAAAAATTTAAACAATAATTTTTACCATTTCTTATAAATATTTATGTTTATTTTTCAGTTACCACATTAATTTAAATTCTTTATATATTTTTGCCCGCTGTCTGCTTTTGTCTTTGCCTAAATTAATAGCTAAAGTTCCCATATCATATTTTATGTATTTTTAGTCTGTTTTGAATAAGCGAATACTGCCTTTGTTTTATAGGAACCTTTCAGCATGATCTCATCCAACACCGGCTGTGACAGTTTTTGAAGTTTTATTGTTAATTTTTAGAATATATTTTATTTTGCCTGTGTTATCTCAGGTATAAGAATTTATGTTGTTATCAGAGAATATTTTTCATTTATTCTAAAATTTCATGTTTTATTTTTATGTTTTATTTGTTACTGTTATTTTTGGAATGTTATTTTTTGTTGTTGTTTACTGAAAATTTGGGGCAGATGTCCCTGGTTTTCTCAAAATATTTGTTTTTATAACAAATTAATTTATAATATATTGTTAACAATAACATTTTTGGTTTGCTTTATTTTTGCCAGTTTAAATTTTACTCAATCCTAACAAAGATAAAATTTTGCTAAAATCTTACTTAACAACTGCTTATTTATTAAAATAATCATTTGTTAAGTAATGTGTTTCAGCAAAATCTTATTTTTGTTGAATTGGGGAAAAATAACTTATTGTTAGAAATAAAAATTTATAGTACTACCAGCGCATTCGCCTTTTTATTATGTGCTTTTATTAGTTGATTGTCCAGGCGTTGGTCGCTACTGTACTGACAGAAGATAGCTGCGTTCAGAACGCACGAGGTTTGGATTTCTAGAAGTGTTTGTTCGTTGGATTCACTTATAAGTGGGCGGACGAATTGTTCCATTACTCGGGCAAAAATGTACATTTTTTAATCATTTAAAGTTCATCGGAATGGGAAAACCCGTACCTATAATTGCATATGAGTTTGGGTCCGTTCTGATTTTTCTAAAATATTAAAAAAAGCAGTCAAAGTTTTTTTTTCCACAATATTTTGAGAGTATTTCATTAATTTATTGATATTTTTTGCAAAAATGGTTTGTTATTAACATTCCTTTTTTATAATGAGACCTTAGTAAGTGTTTAATGATCCCAGAAAATTTCCTTTACCATCTTTCTTGCGTTTTGATAAAAAATTGATTTGCCCATCTGCATTTTTTAGTAAGAAACTACTACTACCACATCTATCCAGTGTTGAATGTTATGAATTTTTTAAAGGCCGTTATTTCGAAAAATATTGGTGTTGCGAAAAAAATGGTGAAGACCATTTTGTAGATTTCGAGGTGATCTTCATTTTTGGTCTGAACAAAAATTCTCTTATTCGCATATTTTGGCAGACATTCGCGGTAAACTAATTTTCGGCACTTTGGGGGGCCATTTTCAGCGGGTTCCTACGTCGGAATCGAGATAAACTTTTTCTCGCTCAAAAGCATCCGCAAAGACCTAAGAATTGCGCCACAAATGAAAACTGTACAGATTTATTTACAGCTTTGGGTACTTTCAGGTCTTCAGTTACTGGACTAATATTGAAAACTTTTTTAGTTTTGATTTCTCAAACGAAGTTCTTGTTACAGTTACATTACACACACAAGAAAAGGCTACTTCTTTTTATAATCAGAAATTACTAGTATAAGTTTACATAAATATAAGTGTATAGGTACAAGTTAGGTGCCAATTAGGAAATATAACATGTGAGAAAACAAACTACCTTGTTTTGGAAAAACTTTTTCTTGAAAAATTTTGGAAGAAATAAAAAAAGTGATGTCTAAATTTTTAAAATAGAACATTTTATTAAAAAATCAGAAATAACACTTAGTATCCTATTTTAGAGTAGCTAAATTTGAAATGTCATGTCTTGTTTACTATTAATTCTCTATACTTTAACCAGGCACCACTAAAAGGTCGTAAAATAGGCTTTCTTTTTTATGCCAAATAGTATCGACCTAAATGGGCAGGGACATTACTATCTTCTCTGATAGTCAAGCGACCATAAAAGCTTTGGCATCTCAACAAGTCAACTCAAGGTTGGTTTGGAACTGTCTGCAATGCCTCCTAAACCCGGCTAACCACAACAAAGTTACACTTTCCTGGGTGCCAGGACACAGGGGAATACAGGGCAATGAAAATGCAGACTCCCTGGCCAGGCGAGGCTCCGCAGCAATGTTTGTGGGTCCTGAACCTGTTTTTGGAATACCAAAAGCCTCGGTTCGTGGCTACATGACTCGGTGGATTCAAACACAACATCAGTCATACTGGAACCACATTCCAAGGCAAATCACACTAAATCAATGTTGGACTCACCATCGAAAGCATTGACAAGTGAACTACTAAAACTAAATAGGAATCAGATTAGAATAGTGACAGGATTAATAACCGGACACTGCACCCTAAGAAAACATATGCACACTATGGGCATCTATAGAGAAGAACCCATTTGCAGACTATGTGACGAAGAGGAAGAGACAGCCTCTCACATCATATATGAGTGCCCTGCACTTACATACTGGAGAACAAATCAAACCTCATGGTGGACACTAACCACCAGGAGGCTGGAGACCAGAAAAGAACAGTAAAAGGGCTACTACACCTGTCTAAGGTGTCAAACCTTTTTAACGGAAACAAATACACAAGAGATACAACAAGCCCTGTAGGCTGCAGTGTCGAGGCGGACAAAACCTCAACTTGTGTATTTAGTTTATCAATCAATCAATCAATCATCGACCTAAATGCATAGGGAAAAAAGATTTAGGACAAAATTTAAAGAAAAACTCTTAATTTAGAAAAAAAACTGAGAGTAGCCAACCATAAAATTTCATATCTCGGGTACCACAAATCCTAAAAACTTTTTACAAAAAACGGTTTTAAAGAATGTAATAACCGGATGGTGCGTCGCCGAGCGAAACATAGAAAATCCCATGTAAATTTTAAGGGGGTCAATTATTGGCTTCCCTGTACATTTTACAGAAAAAAATGTAAGATAACTTTTTGAAGAGACTAATCTTGCAAGTCCTTGTGCCAAGTTTCAAAACATTTTAATAAGCGAATCTTGAATTATTTAATTAAATGTAATTGCAAAATTACCAAATTTTCGGTTCAGGTAAAACCAAAGAGGCACCAGTAAAATGAATATTGTCCCTGACATAAGAAAAAGTGTCAATAAATCAGTGACAGTCGGTATTTGAAATAAAATATGAATTATTCAATCGACGAAAAAGTATCCATAATTAATTGGCATCAGGGCCTGGGCACTCCTAGTACTGACTAGTCCCGCTATGTCGCTAGTGTAACGTCACTTGTCACATTAATTCTCTATCTTTTAGTTCTGTCGGTCGACGATCTGTGATCTGTCAAAACATATTGTCATTTGTATTATATATTATAATTTTTTTATTAATATTTATAATCTGTGATTTATATTTATAATTCAGACATTCGACTGTTTGTCACATTTTTAAATTTTTGGTAATAAATAATTGAACTGAAATGTAAAACATCATGGTTTTTAAGTGTTGTGTGCCAAATTGTTCTTTAAAAAACACCGAATGGAAAGCGTTTTTTTCCAGGAATTTACAGGTGAGTTTGCTATTTAGAAATTCCTTAACTCAATTTAATTATATTTGGGATACCGGATTTTTTTATTTCTGATAATACACATTAAAAAACGAAGAAAAGTGTTACTGTTATCAAAAGAGGAATTTACAGCAACAAAAAGTTTTATTATGGAATAGACAAAATAGTTATACAGTGCTTTCATTTCAAAACGAACCACCCTAAATATCTTTAAAAAAACACTCACCAAAAACAAAGAAACACGTCGATTTAGATATGGGGAAGTTTAATTTCGTATTTTATAAAATTTTATCGGTCACCTCCTAACCTCCAGTTAACCTCACTTTGATATGTCAAATGGCAACCCCCATAGTGTGACACATCATTGTAAGCGGCATGAAATTTGCTATCCAACAGTACTAAGAAACTTTAAATCGATGGACTGAAGCGACTTAGAAGTAAAAATGTTGTTAATTAGTTTATCGTGTTCAAATAATTTATTTTATCAAATGCTCAAAATGTCGCCGTTATTGGCGAGACAAGCTTGTTTTGAAATTCCTCGCAGACTATTTTAGTGTGCATTCATTCCAATTATTATTTTTTGTGTTACCTGCTACAGCAAAACACTGCAATAGTACAAGTTTTTAAGACGTTTAGGAACCAGTTAAATATTACTGTTAGGATTGTCATTTTGACATCGTTAGTTTAAAATTAAGAATCTTGATTTTAAAATGGTGTATACTCTAGCAGAGAGAATAGAAATAATTTTCCTATATGGGGCTGAAGATCGATGCGCGCGTAGAACCGCCAGAGTATTCAATGAGAGGCATCAAAATAAAAACGTGGGGCATAAATATGTAATGGAATTGGTGCGTAAGTTTGAAGAAACTGGATCTGTATGCAACAAGAAAAGTACTAATGAAAGGGTTTTAGACGAAGCACGCCAGGTTGAGGTACTAGGACAGTTCGCAATAGATCCGACGTTGTCTATTCCAAAAGTTTCTAAGCTGACCAATATTTCTACGGGTTCCGTGCACAAAATTTTAAAAAAGAATAAGTTTTTTCCATACAAAATACAAATTCTTCATGAACTCAACGAAGACGATTATGATAGAAGAATAGAATTTTGCGAATCAATGTGCCAGCGAATTGACGAAGACCCTCATTTGATCAAAAATATCTGCTTTTCTGACGAATCAACTTTCTTCTTAAATGGAATTCTTAATAGACATAACTGCAGATATTGGGATAATGAAAATCCGCACATATTTCAGGAAGGACATACTCAATTTCCAGAGAAGATCAACGTTTGGCAGGTATTTATGGAAACGAAATTATCGGGCCATTCTTTCTGGAAGAAAATTTAACTGGGCAACTGTATCTGAACCTTTTGGAAAATGCGATATACCCTTCTATCGTCCAATCTTTGGAAAATCAGGTGGATGAAAATGGTGCTATGGAACTCAGTGAAAATAATTTGCATTTCCAGCAAGATGGAGCCCTCCCCACTATGCTTTAGCAGTTCGAGAGTGGCTCAATGAACAGTTTCCAGGCACATGGATAGGCAGACGAGGTGCCATCGAATGGCCAGCACGGTCTCCAGACTTAACTCCTCTAGACTTTTTTCTCTGGGGTTATTTAAAAAGTAAAGTATACAAAACGCCACCTGCAAATATTCAAGAACTTAAATGTAGAATTACACTAGAATGCAGAGGTATTACCAGACAAACTTTCGCCAACGTTCGCGAAGAATTTCAAAACAGACTTTATTATTGTCTCGCCAATAACGGCGCACATTTTGAGCATTTGATAAAATAAATTATTTGAACACGATAAACTAATTAACACACATTTTTACTTCTAAGTCGCTTCTACGTCCATCGATTTAAAGTTTCTTAGTACTGTTGGATAGCAAATTTCATGCCGCTTACAATGATGTGTCACACTATGGGGTTGCCATTTGACATATCAAAGTGAGGTTAACTGGAGGTTAGGAGGTGACCGATAAAATTTTATCAAATACGAAATTAAACTTCCCCTGTATATCTAAATCGACGTGTTTCTTTGTTTTTTTGGTGAGTGTTTTTTTTAAAGATATTTAGGGTGGTTCGTTTTGAAATGAAAGCACTGTATTTGTGAAAATGCAATTACCTTTACCGATAGGTTTAAATACATTTTTATTTTTAGATTCCCATATTTTGAATGTAAATAAGAAAACAACAGAAGGGCCAAATACAAAACCAAGCATCAAAAACCACCAATGACACAAAAAAGACATTTAATGCAATTTGTAAATAACATTATATAAGATAATAAAAAATGTGTTGTTTTATTTATTGTTTATGGCAAAAGCAGTTAATGTGTTTATTTTACCTTAATTTTAGAGTAAAATAAGCACATTCCGGATTATCGCAAAAATGAAATTAAAACTTTAAATAAATCTGAGCGCGCGCAATCGATTTTAGCGCCACAGCGGGACTAGTCGAACTAAAATGACCGATAAAATAGAGTTCCCATCTTTTTTTTTAATTTATATAGATAATCTGTGATTGGCATTATGCGGGAAACAGTTTTAGAGAAGTATCTGAAATGTCAGTTTATTTCTCCACCAAGCCCATTCCGTTCATTTTAACTATTAAACATATTGGCAGTAACTTCGACTCCAAAGGTACCGTAATAAATAATTGTAAATGTTTAACTCAGGATATCAAAAATAAAGCCGAAGAAAGAGAGAACAGAGATCTTAATATTTCTATTTGGACTTATTTCAAAATTAAACTAGACCCGCCTTGGAAAAAGTTGTTCGTGAAAATCAAATGATCTGGTACCAAATGGATAGTTGCTCCGCCCATAATACCCGTATGGTTAGAAAGTACCTGGAAAATGCTTTTAACGGCAATATAATTGGTCCACGGTACCGGATACTTTGGCCAGCCAGGTCCCCTGATCTTTCACCGAATGACTTCTTTTTGTGGAGTCATTTCAAAAGTGTCATTTATAAAAGTGTTAAATTTGAGAATCTTAACCAGCTACAAAACGCTATTTCGTTAGAATGTAATAAAATTTCGCAATATCAACTTAGCAATGTTAGAAATTAATTTTATGATCGGTTGGGATATTGTTTAGCTGTTAATGGGGGGTTGTTTAAACATTTGATTAATTAATGTTTTTATGTAATTTTCTATTATTTTTAAAAAGTTATTGTATTTTATTTCATTTTATTTTTCCACATCTAGTAAAATATTAAGAGTTCAGTTCTCTCTTTCTTCGGATCTATTTTCGATCTTCTGAGTTAAACATTTACAATTATTTATTGCGATGGCTTTGGACTCGAATTTACTGACAATACGTTTAATGGTTGAAATGGACCAGATAGGCTTGACGAGAAAATAAATTTAAAATATTTCAGATACTGCTATTGGTTTAATTAAATTCTAGGATGAAAAAAATATTTTTTTAATGATCGACAGTAATGATTGTTATTTATTGCATTAAGTTTTTAAATTAAATCGTTGGTCCCCTCTCCCTTTTTGCAATCAATATACGTTATATCAGCAAGAAAAAAGTATGTAAAAGATTTAAAAATGTGCAGTTCGACAAGTCTTTCATAATTTTCCAGGGAAGCAAATATTTCTTTTATTTATCTTATTAGGCATATACTGTATAAGTTTTTTCCTATACAACAGGTCCAAAAGCCGATCAAAAAAGGAACACGAAGGATCGGTTCACGAAGCCGAAATCGGACACCTGCAATATACAGTAAAGAATAATCAAGATTGTTATTAAATTTTTGAAACTTGGCAAAGGTTTGTCAGATTGTTTTTTCAAAAAGTTATTAGATTTTTCGTAATGCAGGAGTAAATAATTAACCCCCTTAAAATTTACATGGATTTACTAGTTCCCGGACGCACCATGGTATTATTCATTGAGTTTTTAAATTAAATCGTTGTCCCTCCCTTTTGAAAATTTTAAAAGATTTAAAATGTCAGTCGACAAGTCTTTCATAATTTTCCAGGGGCAATATTTTTTATTTATCTTATTAGGCATATATGTATAAGTTTTTCCTATACAACAGGTCCGCGTCAAAAAGGAACACGAAGGATCGGTTCAGAAGGAAGACCGCAAATCAGACAGACACCACAGAGATCATAGCAGTAAAGACAGGAATAAAGACAGATATTGTTATCATCACCTAGAAGGACACTATGAACATTCTCAGAAAGAAGACAAATTGCTTTCAAAAAAGAGTCACAAAAAGAACAGCCTGAGTAATATCAATCTGGGGCCTTATGAAAGGTACTTTGCCTTTGAAAAGAAAGAGAGTAAAGAACAACATCATAAAAACCATAGTCAAAAAGAGGACAGTCATAAAAAATCTTCGGGGGACAAAAAACGTGCAAGAGAGGATGAAAGTATTTCCAATTTGGACGATATTCACCGACACGGTAAGAGAAAACGTGAGAAGGACGAAATTAACATTCAGTCCACGTATGAACATAAACTTAAAACAGATGAGGAAAAAATACATAAAATTGTAGAAGGAGATTTAAAAACTTACTTTTTTAAAATACAGCATATGATCGACCAAAAGTTAGAAACCCTGTTACAAATGAATAAGAAAAAAAGCAAACATGAAAATGACAGTCACAGAAGCGATAAAGGCGAACATCGGAAACGGATAAAATCAAAAGATAAAGTGGTAGAGAAAGATAAAGATGAGGATCAGAAACAAAAAGAAAAAAGAAAAATGACAATAAGGGTAAAACCGAAGAAAATATAATAAAAGAAGAGATTGTTCAAGAAGTTTTAAAGCGAATTAGAAAAGAAACGGAAACAAAGATGTTAAAAGAAATAGGAACGGTGTACGATGGAAGAGAAAAGAGAATAAAGACAGATAAAGATGCAGGAGGCAATCATGAGAGTAGGGAAAAATGGAAAAAAACAGATGAAATAGAAAAACTAGGGGAATTAAAAGAAATTTCTCATTCTTCTCCTAAAAAAGAGATATCTTCAGATAAGCAAACTTCAGAAAAAAGGAAAACATCTGAAGATGTAATAAATAAAAGCTATTCTGTGAGTCAAGATGAAGTGCTTACTCGGAAATCTTCAAGTAAAAGACAACATCGCCAACATATTAAAAATATGGGACAACTGAGTTCGGAATTTAAACATTCTTCTCCGTCACATAAATCAGCGGGTGAGCAACACCATTTTCAAGAAACAAATATTTACACATCCGAGAAATCGGATTATAAACAAAAAGAATCTTTCGAAAAAAAGGTTTTACCGAAGGATTCGTTGGTTTATATCAGAAACCGTAGTAGACCACCTCAAGAACTACTTATACCCATAGCAAATGTAAATAATCTATCCTGGGAGGAGCACTTGAAATATCATGTTCAGCACAGAAGACCAAAACTGCAAGGAGAAAAATAATTTATCAAGTCACCTTTAAGAAAACATTATACGTCTGCATCAAGCTGAGAGCGTACTCAGACCAAACACAAAAGTCCTGGAGTTAGAAATACATGGCGGAGGATTTAAAGATGCGGAAAAATCATCTCGAAAGGGTTTTGATTTGGGAAAAAAAATCTTTTGGAAAAATCACTTTAAACTGAAAAAGGGTAAAAGGAAAATACCAGGGCAGCAAAAGAACCAACCGAAACTAATTAGCCCCTAGCTGAGGAATTTTAATAGAGGAAAGGAATTTCATTGCAACCAGAAAGAGACAAAATATCTCGGATAACAGGTTTTCCTCTCAATTTTTAGAAAAAAAATTTTCCCCTAAAGATTTGAACAAACACTAAAGATATTGTGATCATTGCAGAAAAGGGTTACAAACCCCCAAAAAAAACATTTCCAAAAAGGAATTTCTCTCCAAAAATAAATAATTTTGGGGTTCCAGGAAAAAATTGGGCAAACGATTGGGAATCGGGAAGAAAACTTTTGTTATTGGAATTTCCCCCCCAAGAAGATTGGAATTTCCTTGGCCCAAATCAATTAGAGATCCATTTATTGCAAGGAATTTTGGGAAAAAAAAACTAAAAACTTTTTAAACCCCTACTTAAATTTCTTTTTCAAATGGCAAAGAAGAAAGGATTGGGTTCTTCGAGAAAAAAACTCTAGGAAGTTTTATATTTTGCCCTTTTTTGGGAAAAAACCCATTTTATTCCCAAAATTCAAAAAGAAGGGAATTTTGATTTAAATAAAATATTTTTTTTAAATTTTAAAATTTTATTAATTATGGTTTATAAAAAATTTAAAATAATGTTTTTTTTAAAACTATTAAGCTTTAATAATTTTTTCTTTTGTTTCTAAAAACTCTTAATATAATTTGGGGCAGTGACACTTTTATCAACTCGTTAAAAAAATCTTAATCCCATTCATTCTTAGCTAAAGATTTGGGACCCTATTCTTTGTTTAAAGCCCCTTGTTAAGGTAGTTAAAGGTTTCCATTTTTTGTTTTTTTTAATCTTGAAACGAATTAAGGTAATCAAATTTTTAGATCTCCAGTTTTGACAGGGATAAGGACTTTCAGCCCCCCAAGTTATCGGGAAAACCCAAATTTTCCCACAAATTTTGTCTTAATTTTTAACCCCCCCCTAAAAAAATAAGCAAAAGTGTCAAAGACGCAAAATAATATTTATTTATTTGGAAAATTTTTTTTAAAATTTTTAATTTTTTGTTCAAAAAGTTGGCTTTTTCCTGGAAAACATTTTTCTATTAATTTTTTTTATTAAAAAATGATAGAAATTAATAAAATAATATTTTTTATTTTTTGATTTTTAAAAAATTTAAAAGAAATTAAATTTCCACCAATCGAGGAAACAAACCTACATAAATAAAAAAAAAAGAATTTTAATATTAAAAAAAATATTACACCCCCCTGTCGAATTAAAACTATTATCATTATTAAAGTTTTTCCACTTAAATTTTCCTAAAGTTGATTTTTTCGTTGTCGGAATAAAATAAAAAAATATCTTTTTTGGTTTAAATATTTTCCAAAGAAATGGAATAGGGGAACACCAGAGAACCACTTAAAAAAATCTTGAAAATTAACCTAACGTTCCTAAAAAAGTCTATTTCTTAAAAAAAGGTGCAAATAGTGACTTTAGGGGCCCCCCTAGCAGCACCCGATTATGCTTTAAAATAAAAAAAAAAGCCCGCAAACCCCAATATGATTAACAAAGAATTTGGGGTGGAAAAAGATCGATTTAGGGAAACCAATTCGGAAATTTTAATTTTTTGAACCCGGAAAATTAAACCTTTTTACTTAAAAAGATGTTAATTCCCTTTTAAATTAGTCACCGTTCAACAATCAAATGGGAACGATTGGGGCTTTTACAAAAGTTGTATAAAAAGACTTTCGGGATTTTTAATTAGGTCTTTTAAAATAAAAAAAAAGAAACCTTTTTAAAAATTTTTTTTTCAACCACAAAAAACCCGGTTTTTAAAAAAAAATTAAATTTAAAAAAAATTTTATTTTTTTTCCCCCAGGTAAATTCTGTCCAGGCAACCTTTTTAAAAACCCCCGGGGAGCAGGCAAATTTTTAAAACAAAAAATTTTTGGGGCTTTTGGGTTTTTTTTTTTTCAAAATTTTTTTTCAAATTTTCCCCCACTTTTTTAGCTTTAACTGGCTGGTTCACAATACCTTAAAATTAAGACATAATTTTTTTTTTAATAAACAGTTTTTAAATCAGCTGCATATACAAAAACCCACTGTTTAAAAAAGCAAACACATTTTTCTGGTTTTACGTTAATTTTTTAGGTACTGCAGACATAACATGCATTCAAAAGTGATTTTAAACTGGTGCCTTATGAAAATCAAATACATATATTGAGATCAAAGTCTGATGTATTCTGGGCGGTACCAGGGGAAAAAAAGATCATAAAGTCAATATTTCTGGAAGATTCTCATCCTTTCGTAAAAACTAGAAAACGTGGTAAAACCCCCCAAAAACGACACTGTTTTAAAAAAATGTCTTAAAAGAAAAAAAAAAATTTTGGAAGGGGCTTGCAAAGAGTGCCGAATCTAACATCAGGATAAATGATGATTTTATTACTGTGGAAGAAGAACAAAGTGCCCTTGAGTTGAAAAAAAAAAAAAAACAGTTTAAAGAAATTTACGAGACCATTGATAGTCTAAAAAAAAACATTCATAGGTCACAAAAACTCCACCAAAAAGATTAGACGTCGCCGTAAGTTCAAAGTTTTTAATTTAAATTTTGAGATAAGTAAAAAAGAAACCGCAATTTAAGCAGATATACGGAACCATAGATAAACTTCAAGATACTTTAAAAGGTGTCGAACTAAAAAACTAGTTCATGGGGAAAAATTGGGTCTCCTTTTAAAGCCACAAAGAACCCAAAGAAGTAGCAAGAGTGAGCCGAGGAAGAATACACATGAAATTGCTTTGGGGTGATAAAAAGCAAATATACTAAAAAGAGAAAAGTCTTTTTTTGGGGAGATCTGGTCTCAAGTCTACTGGGGTTTCACCGATAAGAATAATAGCAGATTTGCAGGTAAGACTTTAATTTTATTTTGAATATGCTAAATATGTTTTTTAAAAAAATTGAATATGAAAATTTTTAAAATATTTGTAGGATAAACAGGCAGTCCTACAAAAAACCCCAACTACACCAATTTATCAAGTAGAAGACCCTTCGATTAAAGGGTTCCCCCTAGAAATACAAAAAAAAATACACTAGATGGAAGTCCTTTAAAAAAACCCGCACCTGTTTTGTAGAAACTAAAAAGGAACCACCACAACGAACCAAAAAAAAACCAAAAAGTTTTGGTGGTCAAAAAAACCCCCTTCCAAAATCACCACAAAAAAGGAAGGGGAAATAGTGAAGATCAGAAAAATAAAAAGGGTTTTGATTATCCACAGCCAATATCCCCAGGCATCAGGGAATTTTAGAAGCACAGATAAAAGGCAAAGAGAAAATAGTACTACCAATCCATCAAGAAATGGGAAATTATTTGACGAAAATCCAAAAAAATAACTACCGTAGAAAACCCAAAAGGGAAAACGCAAAAAAGATACATGTATTATTGTAAGAGATTGGAAGATAAACCTTTAGCACGGGCCCCAAAAAAAAAAACTTGGTTTTCGCAAGTCCCCCACGAAAATTAGTACCCCCAAAATAAAGGAGACATCGAAGACAATCCCCTCACTCACAAAAAAGTTTTTAAATCTTGCGTACACCCCCTATAATCCCAAAGATTTAAATGACAAAACATCATCAAGTTTTTCATTTTGGGTCAAAAAAAACACCAGCAGAAACCTGTAGCAATCCGGTTACTGTTAATACAGCCATACTTGAATGTCCCATTTTTGCAAAAAATATATTGGGATTAAAAACAGAATTCCCTTTTTTTACCCAAAGGGTCAGGTCAGAAGATAAGAAGGAGTAGGTCTTTGGTAGAAATTCAAACCCATAAGACTGCAAAAAATAGATCCAAGTCGGGAAAAAATCAATGGGGATAAAGCTTTGAAAATTTTTGGATCGAGACACCAATGGAGAAAGTGCCGTCAGTGCTAACATGGAAAAATACACCAACATGCCTAGGTTAAATGTAACAGCATTAAATCCAACACCTCTTCATTTGATCAGTTTATTGAAAAATTTACAAGCAGACTTTTTTCTTACAAAGGACTACAAGGGTGCGGAAATTAGCGCATATCAAAGAAGGAAACTGTATGCCCTCAATACGAAAAAAATGAAAAAAAAATTTTTGGTTTTAAAAAGGGGTGTCCCTAAATTTTTGGGAGGTTTTTGTCCACGGTTAATCAAGAAAACTGCCAAAGTAGAGACAGTATGCAAAAGTAAAAACCGGGTTTTCCCCACAGCCTTTTTTTCATTTAAATTTTAAAAATAAAAAGGGGGAAAGGGAGTGTCTAAAAAAAAGGTCCTTACCATCAAACTGCAGAGAAAGCCTTTTAAAGACGTAAGCAAAGTTCAAAAGGGGGGACAATAAGTATTTTATGATACATTCAAAGGTAACGAAAATGCCGTTATTGATAACGAGGCACAAGAAAATTCCCTTGTTACTGAAGATAAGCTAAAACCAACCGATGATAGACTTCTGCTTTGAATATTTCGACTAAAATATTTGTTCCCCTATTTCTAATGAAGATGGGGAAAAGTTCAAGAATTCCTTTTTCTAAGGTTGAAGGTAAATCTGTCACCGAATTGTTTTTGCTGATGATAAAATTCATCAAGATAAACTGTTTTTTTTTGTAACAATTTTTCTGGAAGTTAACAGTTGTTTGGGTTTCCCCAAGAAGAATTTAAGGCCCCCCAATGCTTTGTAGTAAATTTTAAAAATTGTCAATCTTGAAATTTTTTTTGTAAATTTAATGGATATATTATGTTTTTTTTTTAAAACATATTGCGATTAAAAAAATAATTTTTTTGATTTTAAGTTGCAAAGTGATTTTATATGGGGAAAGCTTATGCAATGGAATTTTCAGTTAGAAATGAAATCGCCGTGGAAAAACAACAAATACTATAAAAACCATCTCTGATAACTTACACGTTCATATGCCAAATTTTAAAAATTTCCCCAAGAAGCTGTTAACAATGTTCAAGAAGTTTTTCTAAACCTGAAAACAAATTTGGGGGAAATTTTTAAAAGGCATCAAAGAACCAAGCGAAAAAATTTTTTTAAAAACTTTGTTGAATTTGAAAGCCTTTCTACCATCAATAGGACAGATTTTTGGACCATTTCTACCGCAACCACTAAGCTGCCCTTTTTTTTGGCTACCAAGATTCATCTTTTGATTTTTTTCTACAAAAAAAATTCCCCTTCTGGACGAAGGTTCCCCTCGCGAAGTACTTTGGCAAATTTAACAAAAACCCCTTTGATCAAACTTTCAACTTAAGTATGAGTCAGTACAACGTAGAGACCCCTTTTTTTTTAAAAAAAATAGTTATTTTAGTGCTTTCAGGATCTTCCGAAAGTGGTTATGTAAGCATAAAGTCAAAAATTTTTACAAAGGAACCCCTAGGTTTTAATTTTTTTAAGAAACCTTATATAGCGGCGCTGTTTAAACCCCCCTTCCATCCCAAAAAGAAAGCGATGTAAATAAAATTTGCAAAAAAAGAGGCCAAGGTGTTTTTAAAAAAACTTCTTTTTACAGAGAAATGACCAAAAGTTGTCAATTGTATAGAAAGGTGGGGGAAAATTTTGTAAACCCCAAATTTTAAAGAACATGTTGATGAATATCGGAAAAGCCAGGGGCGCTATTGTTAGGAAAAAACAGTTCAGTAGTACTGGAAAGTAAGCCGCTAAGCCAACAGTTAGATACTCAGTTTTCCCCTAGCAAAAATAATGATGAAGTAAATACAGAAGAAAAACGATTCCGGGAAAAAAAAAGAGGAAATTAATGCAGGTAAGGGTTTTGAGTTTAAAAAATAAAATATACAGGTCAAAATTTTTGTTTTTTTTTTTAACTGTGTTTTAGGCATTTATTGACGGTTTATCGGGGAAGAGTGATGTTTAAAATGGATGCAAATTGGTTTTAAGAACCCCAGTGTTTAAAAATTGATAGCATAACATATTTGGGGAGCTAAAATTTTTTCAATGAAGAATGTCCAAGCCTTCATCGTAAATCATCCAAAGAGTCTCAAATGGAATTAAAAAAATGATGGTATTAATGCAGATAAAGATGCAAGCTTAAAAGATGAAGATTCTTTTTTACCTTGACTTCTTTGGATTCAAATAACCGTTTGTTCCAAGTAAAGTTTTAATTGCCAAAAGTTTTTTGTACCTTAAAAAAAGTTTATGAAAAAGAAACAGAACTTAAAAGATTTTTTAAGGATGATGAGTTTAAAGGAATGTTTCTGCCAGCTTTTAAAGAAAGGAAAAATAAAAAAAAAAAGAACAGAAAGAGAAGGTTTGGTAGATTCTTTGGGGAAAAAATTTCCGGGAAAACCAAAAAATTTTGGGGGAAAATGGATGCGAACATAAGGCAAGAGCAAGGTTTAAAAATTTAAAAATATATAATGTTGGGGGTTTGTCACATTTTTTTTTTTCTAGATTTTTTCAAAAAAGGAAACTTAAAGGGAAAATACAAAGCTTGGTTTTTTAAAGCCAAAAAAATTTTTAAAAATGTTGGTTGATGCTGTTAAAGTTTGGGAAAAATTGACGATGAAATAAAAATATGTGGACTTTTAAAATTATTAAAAAAAGGGTTGAGAGTGGTGATTTTTATATGATTTAGGGGAAAAAAATTTTTTTTTTTTTTATTTATATTTTTTGAGGTAAGTTTTTTATTGTATTTTAAAGATTTTACATACTTTTTGGTTTTGATTGTTTTGGAGAAATCGAAAACAGGTTTTCCCCCTTTTTTTTTACCTTTTTGTCCATCTTCTAAAAGAATAATTTTTAAAATTTTAAAATTTTTTAAAAACCCGTAATTTTTATTTTTAAACAATATTGCTTAAGGAAAAAAAAATTTAAAAATTTAAATTTTGGGTCTATAACAGGTTGAGGTAAAGTTTTAACCAAATTGATCGCAGAGTTTAATTTTTTATAGCAAAAGTTTTAGACATATTTTATGGGTTGGGGAAATGTTACGTTATCATCTCCGCCATTTCTTTATAAATTTCTAATTATTCGTTTGAACCTTATGAAGTAATTTTTCAAAGAGGGGTTTTTTTTTATTTTTTTTTTAATAATTTTTTAAAAAAAATTAAATTGTTATAGAACGATGATGACTCTAACTTTGAAGAAGATGTTAAACCCCGTTTAAAGGGAAACTTTTGTTAATATCTACGAAATATGTAAAAAACAAGCAAAAAAAATCGAAAAGGCATATTGGCGACCAAAAAATTGATTTAATAAAGGGATTTGTCAGAAATACAGGATCGGTTTTTTTTCCCAAAAAAGACATTGTGGCGTGCTACTTGGGGCGGGGATTAAAATTTAGACAGAGGCCCAGCTTAAAGGTAAATACAGGGGTAAAAAATTTTAAATTTTAAAAAAAAAATTAGATATAAGGGGCCGGGGGTTTTGGGGGTTTTTGAAAATTTTTTTTTTTTAAAATTTTATTTTTTGGGTAAATTTTTTTGGTTTTTTTAATTTATTAAAAAAAAGTTTTTTGAATCTCTTGGACCCTTTCGAAAAATTTAAAGTTATTTAAATATTAAAATATTTTTTTTTTTTAGTTGCAGTTACATATTTAATGCATTCAAATCCGACGAAGTTAACATTAAGAAATTTGAGAAGTACTGAATTTCCAAATCGTTAAAAATAAAGGTTTTTAAAATTAAAAAAAAAGTTTATTTTATTATTGATTTTTTCGTTTTTAAAATGTGCAATTTAGGTAGGTATAAAAGAAAAAAATAAATTTTGGTATAAAATCATTTATTTACATAATAACAATCCGCTGTATTGATGCATACAAACGAAAAAAAAAATTAAACAAAAATTTTTAAAAACAAAAAGGTATAATAATATTGAAAAAAAAAATATAATTTCGTATATAAAATATAAATACGGGAAATTTTTTAAAAGCTTACAAACCCCCCCTTTTAAACTTCAATTTCCCAAAAGGGTAAATGATCCGGGCCCGGGTTTTTTTCCCAAAAACAAAACGTTATTTATAATATTTCTTTACAATATATTTTGGGGAGTATTAAAGTAATACAACATTTTGGGAAATTTTTTAATTTTTTGGTGATATTTTAAAAACATAAGATATTTTTAGAAAAAATTTTATGTAAAAATTTTATGTTTGTGTTAAATGTATTTATTAAAATTTTTTATTATTATTATTATTATTTTTTTTTTTTTTTTTCTTGGTCCCTGAATGTTAAATTTTTTTTTTGAAAACAAAGATTGCAGTACGTAAAAAAAAAAGGGAAAATTTTCAGAAAATAATGTTGTAAATAAAACATATTTACAAGCAAAATTTTATGCCTTTTAAAATGTGGTTTTTTTATATTGACAAAAAATTTTTTTTTTTAGTATGTCATTAAAAAGGAAATTTATAAAAAAATAGTTGTAAAAATTTTTTATATTAAAAAAAACATTTGTGTAAAATTATATTTTTTTTTTTTTTAAGTTTTCCCGGATGAAAAAACCTCATTTAAAAAAAAAAATTTAAAATAAAAAAAAAAATTTTTTTAAAAAATTTATATATATATATATATATATATATATTTATATATATATATATATATATATATATATTTTTTTTTTTTTTGGCTTACCCCGGAGGGTATTGTTACACATCCCCCCCCTTTTTCTTGGAGCTGTGTTTGGGGCATCAAGCCCCAAAACGCTCTGTTATGCCATTTTCCTTTCTAGCTGCAGTAATAGCTTCTTTTAGGGGATAACACTGAGGATGCTAAAAAAAAGGGGGCTCACCAACAGCCAAAAAAAAGAATGCATTTATTTATTTATAGGGGGTTGCACTACAAAAAAAAAATGTAAAAAAAGCTCATTTAAAAATTACAACAAAACAAAGTAAATAAAAATAATAATACAAAAAAATTTTGATATAACGAATAGTGCATTTTAAGATATATAGTTAAAGTAGAAGAACCCCGAGTATGCTTCTGAATCCCAAAAAAAGAGGCTAAAGGCCACCAAAAAAAATTTTAGCTGGTTAAATGTCAAACTGCTTGTCATACCTTTGAAGAGTATACAGCCTGGAACCGTTGGAAACCCTTTTTTTGTAGGGGAAAAGTTAAATTCTGCGGGATTCTCCGAACCCCAATTTTTTTGGTTTTCCTTTTCCTTTTTGGAAAAGGGGGGTTTCCCCTTGGGGGAAAACAAGCTTTCCCCGCTTTTAAAAAGACCTACCCTTGCATAAACGAAATTATTTGTCCTATGTCAATTGCAGGATTTATACTTTCACCTAAATATTAAAAAAAAAAAAAATAAATTTTTTTAAAATGCCTAAAATAATCTTTTATATTTCCCCCCAAATCCATAACAATATCGGTTCTCAAAACTTTGTGGTCTCCAGTTGGGGGTATCTATTTCAACTTCAGAACAAGATGCACCATACGAAAAAAAGGGGAAAAAAATTTTTTTTTTAATTTTAAATTTTTTTTTAAAAAAAAAATTTAAAAAATTTTTTTTTTAGTTTTTTTTAAAATTTTTTTTTTTTTTTAATTTTTAAAATTTTTAAACCCCCAATTTTAAAAAAAATTTTTTGGATTTTAAATTTTTTTTTTTTTTTTTTTAAAAAATTTTTTTTTAAAAGGGTTTAAAATTTAAAAAAGCCTTTTCCCCAAAAAAAAAAATCCCCAAAAAAAAAAAAAAGGGGGAAAACCCCCCCCCGGGGCCCCGGAAAAAAAAATTTTTTTTAAAAAAAAAAAAAAAAAAAAAAATTTAAAAAAATTTTTTTTTAAAAAAAAAAAAAAAAAAATTTTTTTTCCCCCCAAAACCCAAGGGGAAAAAAAAAAAAAAAAAAAGAAAATTTTTTAAAAAAAAAAAGGGAAAAAAAAAAAAAAAAAAAACCTTTTTAAAAAAAAAAAAAAAACCCTTAAAAAAAAAAATTTTTTTTAAAAAAAAAATTTCCCCGGGGGGGGGGCCCCCTTTTTAAAATTTTTAAAATTTTTTTTTTTTTAAAAAATTTTTTTTTTTTTTGGTTTTAAAAAAAATTTTTTTTTTTTTTTTTTTTTTTTTTTTGAAAAAAATTTTTTTTCCCCGGGGGAAAAAAAGAAAAAAGGGGGGGGGAAAAAAAAGGGGAAAAAAAGGGAAAAAAAAAATTTTTTAAAAAAAAAATTTTTTAAAAGGGTTTTTTAAAAAATTTTTTTTAAAAAAATTTTTAAAAATTTTTAAAAAAAATTTTTTTTTAAAGGGGTTTAAAAATTTTTTTTTTTTTTTGGGAAAATTTTAATTTTTAAAAAAAAAAAAATTTTTTAAAATTTTTGGGGGAAAAAAAAAAACCAAATTTTTTTTTTTTAAAAAAAAATTTTTTTTTTTTTTAAATTTAAATTTTTTGGGCCTTTTTTTTTTTTTTTTTTTTTAAAAAAATTTTTTTTTTAAAATTTTTTGGGGCCCCCCGGGGGGGTTTAAAAAGGGGCCCCTTTTGGGGGGTTTTTTAAAAAAAAAAAATTTTTTTAAAAAAAAAAAAAAAAAAAATTTTTTTTTTTAATTTTTAAAAAAAAAAAAATTTTTTTTTTTTAAAACTTTTTTTTTTTTAAAAATTTTTTTTTTTTTTTTTAAAAAGGGGGGGGGAAAAAAAAAAAAGGGGGGGGTTTTTTGGGGTTTTAAAAATTTTTTTGGGGGGAAAAAAAAAATTTTTTTTTAAAAAAATTTTTTTTTTTTAAAAAAAAAAGTTTTTTAAATTTTTTTTTTTTTGGAAAATCCCTTTTAAAAAAAAGGGGGGGGCCCCCAAATTTTTTTTTTAAAAAAGGGGTTTTTTTCCCCCCCCTTTTTTTTTTTTTTTTTTGGGCAAAAAAAAAAATTTTTTTTTTTTTAAAAAAATTTTTTTTTTTTTGGGGTTTTTTTTAAAAAATTTTTTAAAATTTTTTTTTTCCCCCCTTTTTAAAAAAATTTTAAAAATTTTTTCCCCGGGGTTTTTTTTTTTACTTTTTGGGGGGAAAAACCCAAAAAAAAAATTTTGGAAAAAGGGGGTTTTTTAAAAAATTTTTTAAAAAAATTTTTTTTCCCCAAAAAAAAAAAAAAAAAATTTTTTTTTTTTAAAAAAATTTAAAAATTTAAAAATTTTTTTTCCTTTTTGGGGTTTTTAAAAAAAAAAAAAAAAGGGGTTTTTTTTTTTTAAAAAAAATAAATTTTTAAAAAAAATTTTTTTTTAAAAAAAATTTTTTTTTTTAAAAAAAAAACCCGGGGGGGGGGGGGTTTTTTTTTTTTTTTTTTATTTGGGGGTTTTTAAAAACCCAACCCCAAAAAAAGGGGGGGAAAAAAAACCCCCTTTAAAAATTTTTGGAAAAATTTCCCCTTTTAAAAAGGGAAAAAAAATTTTTTTTTTTATTTTTCTTAAATTTTTTAAAAAAAAAAAACCCCAAAAAAAACCCAAAAAAACCCCCCTTTTTTTAAAAAAAATTTTTTTTTTTTTTTTTGGGAAAAAAATGCCCGGGTTTTTTGGGGGAAAAAATTTTTCCCAAAAAAAAAAATTTAAAAATTTGGGGTTTAAAAATTTTTAAAAAAAAATTTTTTTTTTAAAATTTAAATTTAATAAGGAAAAAAAATTTTTTTTTTTTTTTTTTTTTCCCCGGGAAAAAAAATTTTTTTTTAAAAAAAAACCAAATTTTTAACCCCCCTTTTTTTTTTAAAAAAAAACCCCCTTTAAAATTTTTTTGGGGGAAAAAGGGGTTTAGAAAAAACCTTTTTTTTTTCCTTTTTTTTTCCCCTTTTTTTAATTTTTTTAAAAATTTCCCCCCCTTTTTTAAAAAAAACCCCCTTTTTTTCCAAAAAAAATTTTTTTTAAAATTTTTTTTTTTTTAATTTTAAAAAAAAAAAGGTTAAAACCCCTTTTTTAAAAAATTTTTTTTTAAAAAAAAAAAAAAATTTTTTTTTTTTTTTTTAAAAAAAAAACCCAAAAAAATTTAAAAAAAAATTTTAAAAAAATTTTTTTTTAAAAAAAAAAAAAAATTTTTTGGGGAAAAAAAAACTTTTTTTTTTTTTTTTTTTTTTTTTTAAATTTTAAAAAAAAAAAAAAAAATTTAAAAAAAAAAATTTTTTTTAAAAAAAATTTTTTTTTAAAAAAATTTTTTTTTTGGGGGGGAAATTTTTTTAAAAAAAAAAGGGCCTTTTTCCCCCTTTTAAAAATTTGGGAATTTTTGGAAAAAAAATAAAAATTTTTTTTTTTAAAAAAAATTTTTAAAAAATTTTTAAAAATTTTGGAATTTTAAAAAATTTTTCCCCCCCCAAAACCCCACCCGGGGAAAAAAATTTTTAAATTTTTCCTTTTTTTTTAGGAAATTTTTTTTTCCCCCCCCCTTTTTAAAAAAAAATTTTTAAAAAAAAAAAACCCAAAAATTTTTTTCCCCCCCCTTTTTTTTTTCCTAAAGGTTTTAAAAAAAAAAATTTTTAAAAAAAAATTTTTTTAAAAAAAAACCCTTTTTTTTTTTTAAAATTTTAAAAATTTTTTTAAAATTTTTTTAAAAAAAAACCCCCCCCTTTTTTTTTGTTTCCAAAAAATTTTTTTAAAAAAAAAAATTTTTTAAACCCTTTTTTTTTTTTTAAAAAGGGGAAAAATTTTAAAACTTGGGGGAAAAACCCTTTTTTTTTTGGGGGTTTTTTTTTTAAAAAAAATTTTTTTTTTTTTTGGGTTTTTTTTGGGGGTTTAAAAGGAAAAAAGGGGAAAATTTTTTTAAATTTTTTAAACTTAAAAAAATTTTAAAAAAAAAATTTTATTTAAAAAACCCCTTTTTTAAAAAAAAAAAAATTAAAAAAAAAAAAAAATTTTTTTTCCTTTAAAAATTTTTTTCGGAAACCCCCGGGGAAAAAAAAATTTTAAAAAGAAAAATTTTTTCAAAAAAAAAAAAAACCCCCTTTTCCCCAAAAAACCTTTCCTTTTTTAAAAATTTTTTTTTTAAAAAAATTTAAAAAAAATTTTAAAAATTTAAAAAAAAAAAAAAAAAAGGGAAAAAAAGGGGGGAAAAAAAAGGGGGAAAAAAAAAATTTTTTTTTTAAAAAAATTTCCCCCCCTTTTTTTTTAAAAAAAATTTTTTTAAAAAAAAAAAAATTTTAAAAAAAAATTTTAAAAAAATTTTAAAAAAAAAGGGGGGAAAAAACTTTAAAAATTTTGGGGTTTTAAAAATTTTGGGGTTTAAATTTTTTTTTAAAAAACCCTTTTTTCCAAAAAAAATTTTTTAAAATTAAAAAAAAAAATTTTTTTTTTTTAAAAATTAAAATTTTCCCTTTTTTAAAAAAAATTTTTTTTTTGGAAAAAAATTTTTTTTTTCCCCAAATTTTTTTTAAAAAAAAATTAAAATTAAAAAAATTTTTTTAAAAAATTTTTTTAAAAAAAAATTTTTTTTTTAATTTTTTTTTTTTTTTTTTGGGGGTTTTTAAAAAAATTTTTTTTTTTTTTTAAAAAATTTTTTTTTTTTAAAAATTTTAAAAAATTTTTTTTTAAAAATTTTTAAAAAAAAAAAATTTCCCAAAAAAAAAATTAATTTTTAAAAAGGGGGGGGAAAAAAAAACCGGGGGCCAAAAAAAAAAATTTTTTTTTAGGGGGCCCTTTTTTTAAAAAAAAAAAAAGGGGAAAAAAATGGCCCTTTTTTTAAGGAAAACCCGGGAATTTTTTTAAAAAAAAATTTTTTTGGGAAAAAAAAATTTTAAAAAAAAAAGGGAAAAAAGAAAAAGGGGGGGGGGAAAAAATTTTTGGGGTTTTTTTTAAAAAAAAATTTTGGTTAAAAAATTTTTTTTTAAAAACCCCCGGGAAAAAAAAAACCCCCCGGGGGGAAAAAAAAAATTTTGGGAAAAAAGGGTTTTTTTAAAAAAGGGGACCCAAAAAAAATTTTGGGGAAAAAAAAAAGGTTTAAAAAAAGGGGTTAAAAATTTTGAGATAATTTGGGGGCCCCGGGGAAAAAAAAAAAGGGGAAAATTTTTAAAAAAAACCCCCCCCTTTTAAAAATTAAAGGGGAAAAATTTTAAAAAATTTTTTAAAATTTTTTTTTTTTAAAAAAAAAGGTTTTTCCCCCCCTTTTTGGGAAAAAAAAACCCCCCAAAAAAAGAAATTTTCCCAAAAAAATTTTAAAAAAACCTTTTTTAAAAATTTTTGGGGGTTTTTTAAAAAAAAAAAAAAAAAAAAACCTTAAAAAAAAAAAACCCCAAAAAAAATTTTCCCTTTAAAAAA
>JAHBCN010006087.1:0-5000 GCA_019359885.1 Listronotus oregonensis | reverse complement strand
TTGATAGCATCTTAAAAGATATTATAACTGACCAAACTTCATTTCAACTTTAACTAATTTAGCTTTTTTTGGGCAGTTGCTTGATTTTTTGCAATAACGCCACCTAAAAATAGCGTTAAATAAATTTTTTAAAAACAACTTTAAATGGTGCAAATGGAAAGCTGGGGGTTAAAATTCTGTAATATATGAATACTTACAAAAAATTTTGGGCCCTTTGACTGGTAACTTCATCAGATAAACATTTTTCATCGTGAACAATCGACCCCAAATCATTGTAATATTTTCCCAAATGTCTTCAGAACCAAAAAACCGATACACCTTTAACTTTTTCAGCCGCATTGTTTTGATGGAGAATTTTTGGATGAGGTCTGGTACTTAGTAAAAAAGCCAAAAAAAGTTGTTTTCAAATGGTATGTCGTCGCAGATACCGCTTCTCCAGCGATTGTTTAAGGCAGATGTATGAACTGGCAAAATAATGTTTTAAAAATACCAAGGTTAAGTAAAAAAAAATATAAAAAATATTTTAATATAATTTTCTTACCTATTGGTCTTGCCCAACATCATGTTTTTCCTGAGTATCAGGCACTAAAGTAAAATACTGAGAACTCTTCTTTTTTCACTTTAGATATGCCTTTGCCCCCACTCAGTCTTTTGATCCACTTGCTTTCTGAGCTTTTTAAATTGTCAGAAAAGCTATGGGCCCTTTGGGAAAGAGACTCAGAACCAAAGATTTTCTATATTGGATCATGCGCCTGGGGCTGATGGATCAAAAGGTAAATTTTAAAAATTTTGAAAGCCTTTATTTTTCTTAATTTTTTGGCCCCCCGGGTTTAAAAAAGGGTTTTAATTTTAAAATTTTAAAAACCTTTTTTTTATTTTTAAAGGGAAATTTCCCTAAAATTTTTTAAAATTATTTTTAAAAATTTTTGAAAGGGTTTTTAATTAAAAACCCTTGGGGAATAAAAAAATTTGGTATGAAAAAAATTATTAATTAATTTTAATAATTAATTTTTAAAAAGGGGTTTAAGTTACCTTGTTGGAAAGTATTAAAAAAAAAAATTTATTTTTTTAAATTTTAAATTTTTAAAATTAATTTTTTTTAAAATTAAAAAAAAATTTTTTAAGGTTTTTTATAAAAAAAAAATTTTTAAAAAAACCCAATTTTAAAAAATTTTTTTCTACCCAACCTATTTTTTTTGGTTTTCTAAAATTTAATAAAATATTTTAAAAAAACCCTTTTAATTTTTGGTTTTTGGTTTTAAATTAAAAATTTTTTTTTAAAACTCATTCCCCAAAAAAAACCTTTTTTTGAAAAATAAAAAAAATTTTTTGTTGGTTAATCTTTCAAAATTTAAAAAATTGAAAAAGCGCGTTAACTTTTATTTAAAAATTTCGTTTTTTTTTCAACCCCTTGGGGTTTTTATTTTTTTAAAAATAAAATTGGTTTTTTTTAATTTTAAATTTTTTTTTGGGAAATTCCCTGCCGGGGAAAAAAATTTTAGGGATTTTTTTCCCAAAAACCCAAAAATTAAAAAAAAAATTTTTCCTTTTTAAAAAAGGGAAAATGTAAAATTTAAAAATTTTTTGGGGAACCCCCAAAAAAATTATTTTTTTAGGGGTTGGAAACTTAAAATTGTTTTTTAAAAGGTTAAATACAAAAAATTCTCCCCTTTGTAAAAAATTTTATTATTTAAATTAAATTTATTTTATAATAATTTTAATTAAAATTTAAATGTTTGGATATTTGGGTTAAAAAAATTATATTATAATAAATAAATATAAATATATATATATATATATATATATATATATATATATATATATATATATATATATATATATATATATATATATATATATATATATATATATATATATATATATATATATATATATATTATGAAAAAAGGAATTGGTAAAAAAGGCTTTTAAAAAATTTTTAAAATGCCAAATGAAATTAATATTTTTTTTAGATATATTTTTCTTAACATAATTTTTTTCGAAAACAAATTACATAAATACATTGCATCCAAAACAAAATATGGGTTATACTTTAAACAGTAATAAACCTAAAACTTGTAAAAGATTTCATGTTTTAAGTTAAATTTTTTTTTCTTACTTCCCCCCAATTGCCCCAACACTACGAATTTGTTTGCCAGCAAACCAGTAGAGCATTTCGACAATAGCTTTAAATATTCGAGTTTTTTTTCGGGATGCTTTCTTATTTGTTTTTTTAAAAAAATTCCCATTCTGTTAGAGTTACGGAAGCTCCAATTCTAAAAATAACATTTTTAATATCATTTTGAATAAAATTGGTTTATAAATAGGTCAATAAAAAAATTTATAATTTTAACCAGTTAAGTTGGGGGCGTCCCTCACTCCTTTTGATGTCTCCTCAATACATAAGAGTTCGTTAATCATAGTAGGTTGTATTATAAAGGATACAGCATTCTTTTGAATTTAGTTTCGACCCCAAATTTCCGATTTCCCCCCCCACAATTTTAGCATCCGGATATTCATTTTTTTATCTAACGACATCAAAACGATTTTGGGGTCTATGCCAAAAAATTAATACAAGTAATTTAATAAATTGTCTTTTTAAAATATTTTTTATTGAAACGATAATGAAAAGTTTTAAATTTTAAAAAACTTCAAATCTTTTTTTTAAAAAAAAACATATTTAGCAGATGGTTTTTTCATAGATAGGGGTAAGAAATTTGAAAAGTTTTTGATTAAAAAATTTTAAGTTGGGGGGGCTATTATAATTTAAAAAAATAATTATGGTCATCCCCATGTAACGTTGGGACCTCTAATACATAGGTACTGCTTGTCATACCTATCAGTCATCTTCAGTTGTGGAGGGAAAAGGGGTTTTTTGGACGGATGGTATGGTGCGAATTTTTCCCATTTTAAAGAGTCTTTCTTCAGTTTTTTCTTCCCGTTTATTCCTGCGACAAAAAATTCCCAAAAAAATTCTTGCTTTTTTTAGACTTTATAACTTTAAGAACTGTTTTAAGTTGCGACTTTTGGTAATATAAATGTTCTTACCATTTTTAACTTTTCAACACCTATCCCCCCCTTTCCCAAAACCCCATTAGTTCCATTTACCTTCCCAATTTCTGTTTCTTCCCCTTCCACCCCCGGTAAATGTTTTAAAGCCCTCGAAATTGGTTTTTCCTGTACATCTACAAAGATTTCCTTTAAAAGCTTTTCTTTAAACTTTCATGTTCGGGTGTATTATTTTTTTGGGGGAGGGGGTACATTGACATAACCATACCTACAGAAAATTTTTTGGGTCACAAAAAACGACAATATTATTTTATAATCCTACCCACGGGGCCAATTTGAAAATTATTGAAAAATAAGGGGCTTTTATAGTGTTTTGTCTATTTCTTTTTATTTTTTCTTATAAAAAACAATTTCATAAAAGCCTGGGTTAAGACTCCCTTGTTTAAATAAAACTGATGTTAATTTCATAATAATGATATTATTAATAAAATTAAATAATAATTGTTGTTCCCTTAAAAATTTAAAAATTTACTAAACCTTACCTGGTGTGCAAAATAAATGAGATCCATGTGTTTGGCAATTCGTTCTTTAACAGATTTAAAGAGATAGTGACCTGCCCTCCACCGTTGTTACAGCCAAACCATGCATTGGGGCATACTGGGGCTAAACATGCATTTACAGGTATAAAAAAATAATGATTGGTTAAGAAAAAAGTTTTCCAAAGGGCCCGTCTTGGACCCCTTTAAAATAAATGAGCCCAAGTACTATCGTATTTTGGGTGTTTTAAGAAAGGGAAAAATTCTGCTTGAAAAGAGGCACTCGGGTTCAATTTCTAAGGGGGGACATATTTAGGTAGAAGTTATTTTTAAAAAACCGTGATGGTACTACCGCATTTGGGCTAAAAGGTGTTGGGGCAAAACCACATGTTTCAATGCTTGGAAAACGTTTCGGAACTGGAAGGTTAGAAGGCGAAGAATGACTTCTTTTTAGGTATAGAAATTCTGGTGAAAGAGAAGACGAAGGCAAACAAAGTGGAAGCTGCTTGGTCTCTCCAAACTAAACGGCAAAAAAGGGTTTATCAAAGTGGATTTTTATGTTAATCTATTAAAAACTCTAGGAAAAAATTTTATTGGGTAATTCTTTTGAGCAAAAAATGTAAAAAACCTGTGAAACAGTGACAGGGCTCATAGGGTTTGTTGGCGGGTAAGCTTTTTGGGAAAAGGGGTGAAATTAAAAATGTTAAGAGCTGTTAGATGCCTTTGGTGGGGGGGAAAATTTTTAAATTTTATAGATCTGGTTAAAGGTTAAAAGGGGTTTGGAAAAAAATTATTTAAATTACGATTATTGATATGCCATTCATCCCAAGAAATTTTTTTGGGATTAGGGAAAAAAAGGAAGCCCTTGACCCATTGGGCCCCCAAATGATAAAATTTTTAGCAAAAAAATTCAACCCCTTTTTTGAAGTTCCTACTGGGGGTTGTTTTTAAACAAGCACGAAATTTAAAAAAAAATTTAATATTTATTAGATAACTGCGGGGTGGGTACTTATTTTATTTTTTTTAAAAAATTTTTTTTTAAATTGAAATGAAAAAGCTTTTTTAAGTTTAGCAGTTTTTTTTATAAAAAAAAAAAAGGATACACAAATTTCGTTTTTTTCTGTCATATTTTTTATACCATGACGGTGCAAGCACCGCATCCTCCCCCTTTACCACATCCCCCCGTTTGGTTCCACATAATCGTACTTTAAAAAAGTTAAGAAAACTATTTTTTTTTTAAATTTTTTAAATGTTTAGTTCTTTAACCCGGTTATTATTAAATTTTAACTTTTTTTTTTTAATTAAGTTTAAGAAAAAGTACGTTTAAAATTAGATTAAATTATACTTCTCGATCGGGTTCACATCCCAAAATCATTTATTGTTAATAAATTAATTTTAGGTCTAAGTTAAAACTTTAAAAAGTGATCTTAATTAAATTTTGGTTTAATAAATTTT
>JAHBCN010006086.1:0-50980 GCA_019359885.1 Listronotus oregonensis | reverse complement strand
TTTTTTAAAAATATATATATATATATATATATATATATATATATATATATATATATATATATATATATATATATATATATATATATATATATATATATATTAATATATTTTAATATATATATATATATATATATATATATATATTATATATATATATATATATATATATATATATATATATATTTTTTTTTTTTTTTTTTTTTTTTTTTATTTTTTTTTTTTTTTAAAAAAAAAGTGGAAGGGTATCTTAGATAGTTGAATACAAAAATTCTTTTTTTGGGGATTGGGTCTGGGGCTGGAAAAATTTTTTTTACTAAACGCGGTTTTGGGAAATTTTTTTTTTTTCAAGGCCAATAAAAGATAAAATTTTTTTGTTTTAAAAAATTTTCTTTATATTGTATTAAAAAAAAAAAATTTTTCCAGTTTCGTTTAGAAAAAAATTTTCTCGCCCTAAAACCCCCAAAAATTTAAATCTTTTTATATACAGGGTGTTATTTAATAATTCCCGATATTTCAGAAGTGATTTTTCAAGTTTTTTTTAAGGTAAAAGTTCCTATGAATGGGGTCTAAGATGCTTCGCTTTAAATAAGGGGAGTAAAAGTTTTTTTTTTATTTATTTTTTTTCTGCATAATTTCTAAAAATGCCGTTTTCCCGAAAAAAATTGGTACCGGGGGTTTTTTGACATGAAAAATTTGAATTTGTTCTTAATTTAGCTCTTACTTGTAGGGGCCTATCTACTTTTGTTCTCACTTTAAAGGGGCTCTGTTTTACAACCTTTATTTACATTTTTTTAAAAAAGGTTTTAGTCATTTTTAGAAAAGGTACTCTTATTAAATGACGCTAGGGAACCGTTTTCGAAATATTTTAGTTTAAAATAATCGATGCATACGCTTAGTAATAAATATCTAAGAAAAGACCCCGAAAATGACGGTTTATCAATCCCTAGTCAATGCATTTTTTTTTGTGTTGTCGTAAAAATTCAGACATAATACAATTTTGACTACTTTGACGTACAGTTGAGTAGTAGGTAATAAATATTGTGAGTTTTTTAAATGGAAAATTTACCAATGCGAGTATGCTGACAGCTTTTTACATCGACTTGCAAATGAAAGATGAAGCTAACGTTTGTATCAGAAGCGTTATCCGAATCGCATGTTCAACCCAAAAAAACTTTTCAAGAATCCACGGTCGGTTAAGAGAAACAGGAACATTTGAGAAAGCTAGTCACCTGTCAGGTGCAGCTCGAACGGTAAGAACCCCAGATATCGAAGATGCAGTCCTTAATATGGTAGAAGAACAGCCGGAAACAAGCACCAGGAAAGTAGCGTTTACGTTAAATATTTCTCATTTTCTGGTATGGAAAATTTTAGTGGATAATTTATTATATCCCTATCATGTTCAAAGAGTTCAGACACTGCTACCTCGTGACTTTCCCTTACGTATAAATTTCTGTCGTTGGTTTCTCCAATGCCTTATTCAAAACCCTTTGTTTGAAAACCTTATCCTGTTTACCGACGAAGCAAATTTCTCACGTAACGCTATACGTAATTTTCATAATAATCATATGTGGTCAAATGAAAACCCACATGCAATACAGGAATCACATTTTCAAGAACAGTTCTCTGTTAACGTGTGGGCAGGAATCCTGGGAGATAATTTGATAGGTTCATTTTTCCTTCCGGGAAGATTAAATGGCGAGATATATCGTCGTTTTCTTGAAGAGAATTTGCCTATTTTACTGGAAAATGTGCCACTTAGACTAAGGAATGAGATGTGGTTTATGCATGACGGTGCCCTGGCACATTTTAGCATCCAAGCGCAGAGTTTTTAAATCAAAATTTTAATAATCGTTGGATAGGTAGGGGAGGGCCTCAACCATGGCCTCCTAGGTCGCCAGACCTTAATAGTTTGGATTATTTCCTTTGGGGACATCTAAAAACATTAGTTTACCAAACATCTATTCAAAATGAAGAAGAACTGAGAAATCGAATAATGGACTCTTGTAGAACGATTGAAAATACTCCAGGAATTTTCCAGAGGGTACGCGAATCAATGAGGAGAAGATTGGATGCGTGCCTACAGGCAGGGGGTGGGCATTTCCAACATTTATTGTGATTTTGATCTGGTTTTTCATCCTGTTTTTATTTAGTGTTCGTCTGTTATTTTTTTTTTAATATTTCATGTTGATTAAAAAAAGTTAATTTACAAAATTGTTTCATTTTTTTCAAAACACATGCATCGATTATTTCAAACCAAAATATTTCGAAAACGATTGCTCCTGAGCTTCAGGATTCTTGAACTGAAGCAACCACTTGAGTGATGCATGGTCCGTCCTTAGATGGAATTTCTGGCCATAAAGGTACTTATGGAAGTGCTCCAGTGATTTGACAATAGCTAAAAGTTCTTTTCTGGTCACACAATAATTTCGTTCAGGTTTTGAAAGAACTTTGCTGAAATACGCTATCACTTTTTCTTGGCCATCTTGTATATGTGACAAAATTGCACCAATAGAAGTATTGCTTGCATCAGTGTCCACAATAAAAGTTTAATTGGGTTGTGGATATGACAACACTGAAGGATTGCAAAGGGCTTTCTTTAGTTGTATAAAGGCTGCTTCACAATCTTCGGTCCATTCATAGCTTTTGTTGTTCTCGGTAAGTCGATGTAATGGTCTGGCAATGGCAACAAATCCATGTATAAATCTTCTATAGTAATTGCACAACCCCAGGAAACTTCTAATTTCATGCTTGTTTTTCGGTGTAGGCCAGTTTTAGATAGCTTCTGTTTTCTCTGGATCTGTTTTCACTCCTTCTTCAGTAATTATGTGCCCCAGCTATTTAACTTGTTTCTGGAAAAGGTGACATTTCTTTGGACTAAGCTTTAGCTGGGCAGATCTTAGCTTCTGAAAAACCTCTTCGACATTTCTAAGGTGGTCTTCAAATATTTTTCCAAGAATAATAATGTCATCTAGGTATACTAAGCATGTTTTCCAAATTAGTCCACGTAATGTTAACTCCATCAATCGTTCAAAAGTTTTGCATAGACCAAATGGCATAACATGAAACTGCCACAGTCCGGTTCCGGTTGAAAAGGCAGATTTTTCCTTATCTTCGGGATGAAGTTCTACTTGTCAATAGCCACTTTTCAGGTCTAAAGTCGAAAACCATTTTGAACCCGTCAGAGAATCTAGAGTATCATCTATTCTCGGTAATGGAAAACTGTCCTTCTTCGTGACGTCATTAAGTCTTCGGAAATCAACACAAAATCTGGTGGAACCATCTTTCTTCTTAACCAGGACTACTGGAGATGACCATGGATTCTGGGGTGGTTCTATAATGACTTGGTTTTGCATGTCTCCAATTAACTTGTCAACTTCGTCTCTTTTGGCTAAAGGAATTCGTCATGGTGGTTGCCTTATCGGTGCTGCATCACCCGTATTTATTCGATGTTGAACTATGTTGGTTTTTCCCAAATCCGTTTCAGAGAGAGAGAAAACGTCTTGATTTCTTCTCAGAAGGTCTTCCAACTTAGTAACCTGCACTGGATCGAACAGGGCTTTTGAAGAAATTACCAAGTCTTGCAGAGCATCAGGTAGTTTACTTAAAGGAACTTCAACAGGTGTAGTAAAGGTATGGGTAACTATCATATTAGCAGGTTGACAGGTACTAATTTTATCACCTTGTTGGACTTGTTGAGGGAAATCTTTCAGGTTCAGCATTCTGACAAATACCGTATTTCTTCTGTTTTGCGTCAAAGTTCTTGCGGGTAGAATTCGTTTAGCGTATAGTGGACTATTTTCAATTGGTTCAACTAATAGGATTTCACCTTCTTCTAAGTCTTCACTCCATGCTTAGATTATGGCTTCTGAATTTGGGGGTAATATGACATCTTCTGTAAGTACAACTTCTCGAATGGATACTTCATTGTTCCGTGGAAATCTCATTACAATCTCTTCATTACTAGTTCGCAGTATTCGTTGTGGAAGGTCAAGTACAAACTTCTGATGTTCCATAATGTCAAGACCAAGGATAACTTCGTCCATTATGTCAGCAACAAACACAACGTGTATAAAAGTTGTTGTCCCCAAGGTTATTCTTGCTTCCTGTATGCCTTTAATTGGTATAACTTCTCCATTGGCAGTTTCCAAAATATAATTTTTCTCTGGACGAAATATTTTGCAATGGGCTACGATGTTCGGCCTTACAATAGTATGTGTGGAACCAGTATCTAGTACCATTTCACATTCCCGACCGCATATATTTCCAGGTACCACCAAGCTGGAGCCGTTGTTTTGCAGCCGGGATACTCTTATTATCGTTGTTGATGGGGCTTGGTAGCACCTAGCCAGCTTTCGCCCCTTAAAGCTGGCTACTGCGAGTTTTCCGAACTACTGGCAGGGACATTAAATCTGGTACAATTTCTTTGGACATGCCCCTCTTTACCACACTTCCAGCAACAGATGTTATTTCTTCGTCTAAATGTCATAGTGCTGTCTCTGTCTGTTTGTTTTTTAAGGAATATATCTTCATCACTCTTGCAAAATCATTATTTGAATTTTCATCTTCTGGAACAAAGTTCATCCTTCGAACTCTTGTCTGACCTCTGGATGTTTGTTTAGCTGTTTCAAACTGAAGTGCATAAGCAAGAGCTTCGGATATTTTCTTAAGTCTGGCCATTCTTAACGCCTGGTTCATATCTGGATCACGTAAGCCTTCAATAAAACTACCTACTGCTAATTCCTGTTTAATTTATTCTGGGTATGCCGGATAAGTCAGATTTATAAGCCGTACGATATCCGTTTCATACTCCTGGAGGCTTTCATTATATCTTTGTCTTCGACCTTGGAGCTGCGCCTTATAAACTTCCTGTAAGTGAGCTTCACCGTATTTCATTTCCAGGAACTTAACAATGGTTTCGTAGTCACATTGCTTCTCCTCGAGAATGTTTCTTAAAACCTCCATAGCTTCTCCTCGAAGAGCTAATACTAGAGCTCGTGCCTTTTCTGGTGAACTCCCATTATTTCCATTGGCGGCAGCTTCAAATTGTCGAAGATACGTAACCCAGGGTACCTTGCCGTCAAAAGTGGGTGGTTTCATAACAGTTACGGTGGTACCACATTCTGAAACAACACCTGTACTAGCTATATTTTTAATCTGTCGCTGTAAATGTTGGACTTCTTGTTGCATTTGACCTTGGATTTGATAAACTTTGTCTTCAACCGATTGTTGTATTTCTTGCATCTCTTCTTTAACATCTTCCTTGGTAAGTTTTAATTCAAATAGCATTTGTTTTCTTAGCTCATCTTGACTTTGTTGAAATTCTCCTTTTAGGTGTTCTCGAATTTTCACCATCTTTTCTTTAAGCTCTTTTTTCATTTCTTCTTGGCTCTTCTTGATGCCTTTTTGAATTTTTTCAATCTGTTGTCGTGTTTCTGCTTGACTTCTCTTCATTTCCTCTTGATTGGTCTTTAATTCCCTTTTTAGATCTTCTCTCATGGATTCTTGGCTGGTCTTATTTCTTTCTTTAGATCTTCTTGACTGGTCTTCATTTCTTTCTTTATATCTTCTTTCATGGATTCCTGGTTTGTCTTCATTTCTTTCTTTAGATCTTCTTTCACGGATTCTTGGCTAGTCTTCATTTCTTTCTTCAGATCTTCTTGGCTGGTCTTCATTTCTTTCTTCAGATCTTCTTGGCTGGTCTTCATGTCTTCGATCATTTGCTTCATCAGTGCAGTTAATTCTTCCATAGCTGCTGTTTGCTGTCTGGTCCCAACAGGCATTCAAATATTCTTAATCACTTTCGCTTTCTTGTAGGTCCTCGTTCCGCTTCTGACACCAAATGTTCCGTTACACCCCGTATAAAAACACGTATCCTGGTTTTACACCTTGTTATTGCAAATCGGGTTCACAAACGTTTCTATGGTAACAAAAATTCAACGTAACGTTATTGTGACAACTGTTTAACCTTTAACTATCTGTCAACTTTTTATCTCTGTGAAATGCAAAACTAAACTGACTCGTGCGGCCTTTCCTCGCGCTTTTTATAGTAAAGTGGAAAAGAATGGAAAAGTCTGGAAAAGTCTAGAATTAGCTGGAAGGATTCATTTACTACAGGATGTAAGAAAGTTTAAAAAGGATGTCTCCAGCGCCCTCAGGATAATCCGCAATGACCGTCGAAAAAGCGAAAAACTAAGGTAACCTATTTTAAATAAATTATTAACCTAAATAAAATAATTCTAACCTTTTATATTTCTAATAACTAAACACTAACTAAAGTCTGTAACAATATATATATATATATATATATATATATATATATATATATATATATATATATATATATATATATATATATATATATATATATATATATATATATATATATATATATATATATATATATATATATATATATATATATATATATATATATATATATATATATATATATATATATATATATATATTGCGACGGTACGCGCTTTTTCTCGACGTCGTTGTCGAGCGTGTGTAGGCTAGCGTGTTTTTTATTTTATATATTATTAAAATTAATAATTAGTTTAAATATATTTATACTTTTGGTGAAGGTTAATGACTCAACACAAAACTGGCCTTTGCGCGGTTTACCACGTGCAAATTTTTTATTTGTGGAACACAATTCTATCTTTTTATTTCTTAATTATTCCGGCTGGATACTCCTTCTCAGGTGGCTTCAGATTGTATAAAGGTCTTATGAACGTATATAAATGAAAGTCAATATATTGATTTAAAATTAACTCTTATATTTAACAATAAATAAAATTTTAAATAACAAAAAAATGACCAAATAATATCCTGTTGTTTTCGAGAAAAACTTAGAACTTAATCTTATATTTCTTTGTTAAACAATTCGCTATATTTACTATTACTGCCTAATTTTATACCATTTAATTTTATATTATTGAAATGTCCAAAATCATTTAAATTTTTATAATGCGGATCTGTCTTAAAATTCCTAGCGGCAATGTCTTTCACTAATAATTTCTATTCTAAGTTACCTTGTGATCCGATCTTGGTTATGTCTCAACAGACGTGACTGTTGACAAAAGGATATAAAATTTCTGCTTAACTAGTGTGAAGTATCTATCCAAACAATGATTTACTGAATATTCAAGACCTGGTTGTGCTGTACCAATTACTGCAATGTCACTTGTCGGCGTCTTCCACTTGGTGATTACAAAAATAGATGTTGTTCCGGTGTTTATTTATTTTGATGTTATTTGGGCTTTTTGTGTGGAACAATACGGCTGCTTCTTGGAGGTAAACTTTCTTATTTTATATTATACTTTAATTTAATTCACTTATTTACTTTTTACTTTACTTTAAAACGAAAAACTATGAAGGTTATACTTCATATAAATCTGCACGTCCCCTTTTGGGTATTGGCTATGATGATGTTTTCAATTGTTTTATGGACCTGGGGGAGCTAGAGTTTCTTTAGCAACTGAATTTAACAAAAAGCATTGTTTTCAGGGGTAGTGAGTTTATATAGGTTGTGGAAAACAGTTGAAAATTTTCTCGTAAATTCTACATTATTTGTATTCCCCTGAGCTATTTTTAGATCATCAAAATGGCTACCTATGTCAATAAAATTATATAATTTTTTTACTTTTGCCTTTGATTATAATTTTATGGTATATTTTGAGATACTCTTACCCCCCTTGAATTAAAGATAATTTTATGCTCTATCTATTGATATCCATTTCACTTTGTTCCACAAAGCCCTTTCTTATTATTTAAATTTTATGACATGGTGTCATAGACTTTTGATTAAATAATTTTGATAAATTATTATTTTACTAATAAATCTTTGTTTGGATCACTTTATATGTACTATAATCTAAATTAGCCTAATTTTACACACTATTTAATACTAATCCTATATCTTAAAATTCTAATTTAACCATATAAATTTGATTTTTGACCCTTGGTAAATGTTTGTTTTATACACATGCACATTATTTAAAGTTTTTATAGTTTCTGTGTTTATATTCTGGTTTAATTTTTTGTCATTCTATAGAATGTTCATGTCACTAAAGTTCTTGCCGGATTTGGCTATCTTTTACTTATTTTTACTAGGCAATTTTGACCACTATCCTGACGTGTCACTTCACTATATTCACTTGGTTTTAAATTGTTTATAATTGTTTTTATCCCCCTTTTCTTGGGGTTACCTTATCCTAAACTATTAACAAATACTATTCTTATCCTTATTTGTACATTTATACCTAGCTTAACTTAATTTTAATTCCAAAAATCAATCAACTTATTTGGCTGTGTCATATACATTGCTATTTGTTTATATTTTGGCCCTTATTTTTAAAACACTTAGTACATTCTTGTACATTTTATTCTCAAAGTTATCCTATATAATAGACCTTTTCTTTATGCTTAGTTTTGAGAGTTATTTCTTTTTTTAAAATTGTCCATGACAAAAACTTTGGATTCTACGAGAGCTTACGAGGTGAAATTTGGTATTTTGTAAGATACATAACTTTTATGTTTTGTAACTGTGTTATTCTTTATTGAGTCCTTATTTATATTGAAATTTGACTTTTTCACTTTAATTTACTTTTTAATGACTCATTTTAGCCCTTAGATATGGTATGTTTTACCTTTATTCCCAATTATAACATTCCTATGACATATTTATTATAATTAAAATAGTTCTAAATGTTTATCTTTTCAATATATATATATATATATATATATATATATATATATATATATATATATATATATATATATATACATATATATATATATATATATATATATATATAGTTAAACAACAAAGGTAATAATTTCTTGGGTATCGGACCGATACCCAAAAATTTTATTATATTATTTATATATATATATATATATATATATATATATATATATATATATATATATATATATATATATATATATATATATATATATATATATATATATATATATATATATATATATATAATATATATATATATATATATATATATATATATATATATATATATATATATATATATATATATATATATATATATATATATATATATATATATATATATATATATATAGCAGTAGTGTAATAAGCGGGGTCCGGTGACACCCTGATGGCATGTTTACATAATAACTGGTCCAAAGATAGGCTGACGTCACTTCTTGTGAGGAAGAAGTGCTGCTAAGTCCAGAGACTGTTGAAAAGGCGTTCAAGCGTGACTCAATTATGTCATGCGTACAAAAATGGCAGCTGTCACTTGTCACCTGTCAACTGTCATATTTCACGCGCGAATTATAGTTCCATGAACCCACAAAATCAGCAGAATTGCAGTAACCGCTGACCCAGCTAAAACTGCAACGTTAGCAATAAATTATATATAAATAGTAGGCTTGTAATAGATTTAAGTCAGTTCCAATTTATATTGTGTACTCGTTATTATAAGTATTTTATACTGTAATATTTAATAAAGGTCTTTTTAAAAAGTACCTTAACTGGCACAGTCGGTAGAATAGTGGAAGAGTCTGCCCTTAGATCCTCGTCGTTTTTTAGCGTTTATCCACTAATTTTCAAGAATCTATCTTCCAGGAAACAATCAAGAAGTTCGCCTACGAAGACTAGTGATAGTGTTTAGTGCCAAAATTTGCAGAAAAAATTAACTTTTAAACTGCAAATTATTTTAAATAAAGTGTAATTTAAGTATTTAGTTTAGCGGATATGCAACATAGCATCATCCTTATATTGTAAGTAATTTATGTCGGAAGTACAGGACTTACTCTTACAACTTAGTGCCCTTAGTGTTAACGAAGTTTTACCCACTACTAACCCCCAGACTCAACAAACTACCCCAATTACCATGGCTACACCACCAGAATTTGACATCAAGAACCTGAGCATCGTTCCAGAATATGATGGCAACCCCAACGAACTTTTAACTTTATCCAAGCAATTACTCTGCTGTTGAATCACTACTGGAACACTGCCGACATTAACTCCTTTCAAAATCACATAATATTTCAAGGAATTTTAAGCAAGTTAAGAGGAAGAGCTAGAGAAGTAATCTCGATCTATGGCTGTCTTAACTGGCCCACTATGAAAGAAACGCTCATCCAGAACTTTGGAGATCAAAGAAACGAAAACTCGCTCACCAGAGACCTCGTTAATCTTCGCCAAGGCCCTAATGAAACCCCACAACAGTTCCATGCAAAAGTTATGAGTCTACTTAACACCATATCAAACTATGTCGGACTACACAATAACAACGAAACCGTAAAGGCAAGCAAAAAGAACTTTTACCAACAACAAGCCCTCACCACCTTCCTGGCAGGACTACGGGAATTTCTTGGATCAACTATTAGAGCCATGCGACCAACAGATCTTGCTACTGCCATGAAGTATATACAGGAAGAACACAACATTCGGTACCTCCAGAAAAATGCAAGCATTTCTTCTGCTCCAACTAACAGAACTCCTTTCCAACCAAACCCGCAACCGTCATTCCACCCTGCACCTTCTCAGTGGCGACCATTCGAACTAAGACAAAACATCCAACAGCAAGCCCCGTGGACAGCCCTACCATTTAGACCACAAGGACCACAAGGACCAGCGTTCAAGTCACAACCTCAGCAAAACTTCCCTTCAACACAACCGTTCAATAGACCAAGGCCTATTATTCAACCCCCTAGATTCCAACCAAGCCAACCTATGAATAGACCAATCCAACATAACGTTTGGGCCAATCCACCTGGACCATCTCACCAGCCAAAGCCAACACCCATGAGCACTACTTCGAGAGCTGTTACACAGAACAAAGCTCCAAACTTCCGGCCTCCACAACAATCTAACCCTAAGTACACTTTTGAAGAACTTTTTAATATTGAACAAGACGAAGCCTGTCAATACAGCCCATATGGCTATCCCGAAGAAGACACATGGGGCTACAACAACCAAGAAGTCCATCATTCCTATGAACAAGAATATCCTGAAGATTTTCAATACGAAGCCGAAGAAGTAAATTTTCAAGAAGATCCAAGAACAAATGGAGAAACGTAGTTGAGCTACATAGCTATACAGACAAAAAGGAGCTTCCCTACATATCAATCTCTAATCCACCCCTTAAGCTTCTGATTGACACCGGCGCTACAAAATCCTTTCTTAATCCAGACATTGCTTTCAAGTACTATCGAAACAATATCCAACTCGAACCTTTCGTTGTTACTTCCATATTCCAAAACCACTCACAAGACTATTTTGCCGAAATCCCTATCTTCTCTGAATTCAACTCAAATGCCCAAATTAAATTTTATCTTTTTAAATTTCATCAAACCTTCGATGGCCTCATTGGCCTGGATAATTTAAAGCTCCTTAAAGCTAGACTAGATCTACCAGCCTCCAAACTTTTTACCGAACACTCAGTCCTACCTATTGAGTATTATGAAACAAATAAAACTCAATTTTATTCCATCCAACTAGAACCCCATTCAATAACCCAAGTTAGACTTCCTGTAAAACAAAACCATGGAACGATTATACTTCCAAGACAAAGACTCCAAGGAGCAACTGTAAGAGAAACTCTTACAACCTCAAGTAATCAACTAGCCTGGACAGAATTAATCAATACTACTGATGATCCAATACAAATCGCCCTAACAGAACCAATAGAAAGCCGCGAAATTGATCTGGACCAATTCTACTTATACACAGCGGATATCCTACCCCAAGAATCTCAGGACCAATTTAAACAAGAAGCAAATCCACCCATTCGTACAGATCATCTTAACCCAGAAGAAGAAAGACCTATAAGAAAATTGTGTAAAAAGTACGCTAGCATCTTTCACTATCCAGATTCTCAACTGACCTTTACCAACCAGATAAAGCATCACATACGAACAAAAGATGAGACTCCAGTCTTTACGAGGTCATATCGATACCCACATGTCCACAAAGAAGAAGTAAAAAAGCAAATTTCATCCATGTTGGACCAAGGAATCATAAGACCAAGCCAATCACCCTGGTCCCCTGTTCCCCTATATGGGTGGTTCCAAAGAAACCCGATGCCTCTGGAAAGATCAAATGGCGCATTGTAGTGGACTACAGAAAAGTAAACGAGAAAACCATTGATGATAGATACCCAATCCCTAACATAACAGACATCTTGGACAAACTTGGCAGATGCCAGTATTTCACAACTCTTGACCTCGCAAGTGGATTTCATTAAATCGAAATGGCAGCAGAAGACGTTCAGAAAACTGCCTTCAACGTAGAAAATGGCCACTACGAATACGTAAGAATGCCATTTGGATTAAAAAACGCACCAGCAACTTTCCAACGAGTGATGGACAATGTACTAAAAGGTCTTCAAGGAGTCATCTGCTTGGTATACATGGACGACATTATCATCTTCAGTACATCTCTTCAAGAACACATGGTTAATCTGTCAAAAGTATTTCAACGCCTGCAAGAAACTGGTTTAAAAATTCAAATTGACAAATGTGAATTCCTGAAAAAGGAAGTTAACTTTCTGGGTCACATCGTCACTCCTGATGGTATAAAACCAAATCCAGACAAGATAAAAGCTATTATGGATTATCCCATTCCTAAAACAGCAAAAGAAATAAGAGGATTTCTAGGTCTTCTTGGCTATTATAGAAAGTTTATTAAAGATTTTGCCAAAATTACGAAGCCACTCACCTCTTGCCTCAAGAAAGACGTCAAAATCGAGCACACCCAACAATTTCTAAACTGTATAGAAATTTGTAAAAGTCTGCTGACAAATGAGCCTCTTCTCCAATATCCAGATTTCTCCAAACCATTTAACCTCACCACAGATGCAAGCAACTTCGCAATTGGCGCCGTTCTTTCACAAGGTCCTATTGGTAGTGACAAACCAATCGCATACGCATCCAGAACTCTAAATGAAACGGAACTCAAATATTCTACTATCGAAAAGGAAATGCTAGCTATTGTTTGGGCTACAAAGTACTTCAGACCCTATCTGTTTGGCCGAAAATTCAAAATTCTATCAGACCACCAATGGCTGTTTTCTCTCAAAGACCCAAACTCCAAACTAGTCAGATGGCGACTAAAACTAGAAGAATTTGACTACGAAGTTGTATACAAAAAAGGTAAAGCCAATACCAACGCTGACGCCCTTTCCAGAGTAGAAATTCACACAAAAGAAACTTTTGTTGGACCCTCCGACTATTTACAGTTTCCAACTCTCGACGACTTAGTAGACATCGAAAACGACAGATCATCCTTGTTCAACAATCCTGGATCGACGCTCGACTAGTGGAATTAGCAACAACTAATCCAGTTACCACAGCAACACCCGAAGAACTTGACGTTATAAAAGAGATTATGGACGAAGACAACAAAACCAAACAACAAGAAAACAATTCCAAAAACAACATGGAGAATGATGACGAAACCAGACATACAACACAAGAAGATCCTATACAAGGAATACCTATAAGCGAAAAACCATTAAATTACTATAATAATCAAATTATTCTTAAAACTGTTAACTACAATCCTGCAAAACCAGCAAAGGAACAAATCTTTGCCAACAAAATTCGACTACATGTACAATTTGGAAAGGATAACTTAGAAAAGGATATTATTCAATTTTTAAAGAATACATCGATCCCAAAAAGAAATATGCCATTCTCTTTAAAGATGATAACTTATATACATCTCTGTCCAACACTCTTCGAGAAGTTTTCAAGAATTCCGCTTTTGATCTAGTAAAATGTAACATCCTACTGGAAGACGTTAATAGCGAAGAAAGACAAAAGCAAATTATCTCCAACTACCACCAAGGCAAAACAAACCATAGAGGCATTTCCGAGACCGAAAACCAGATTCGACGCAAATACTTCTGGCCAAATCTTAAAAAGGACATAGAAGAAGTAATCAACCTTTGCGACATCTGTCAAAGCAACAAATATGACAGAAATCCTGCAAAACCAAAATTTATGCTGACACCAACACCAACCAAACCTCTTGAAATAGTCCATCTAGACACATTTCAAGCCGGGGAAAAATTTCTCACCATTATTGATGCCTTTTCCAAATACGGTCAGGCATATCCAATAGAAGGATCAAATGCAGTCAATGTCCTTAACGCCCTCCTAATCTTCATTACTCACCATGGAATACCCCACATGATAGTCTCCGACAGTGGAACTGAATTTAAAAATGGCCTTATGCAAGAATTCATAGATACTCACAAAATCCTGATCCATTACACCACCGCAGATAATCCACAATCCAATGGAATGATTGAGCGATTCCATTCAACAATCATAGAACACCTTAGGATACTACGGGAAAAGAAGAAATCTCTTGAAGTCAAAGAACAAATGCCCTATGCCATCCTAGGATACAACAACTCCATACATTCTATGACTAACAAGCGACCTATGGATGTTTTGAATGGCCACTTAGATGCTCAGGATCCATTTGACGTCGACATTGAAAAAACTCTTATCAACAATTATACTCAGCAACACCGAGAAAAAACAAAAACCATTTATAAAGAGCTAAACGAAAAATTACAAGGCACCAAAGAAAAATACATCGAAAAGAGAAACGCCAAAAGACAAGTTCCCATATCTTACAAACCAAGCACCAAAATATATACCCGGAAAACGATCAAAAGAAACAAACTTCTCCCAAGATTTTCCCCCAAAACCGTTAAAACTGACAACATCGTGACTATCGACACACAAGACACGACAGTTCGCAAAAAGAACATAAAGAATCATCCTCATAAAAGAACTAATACAAAAAATACTTTGCAGATGTACTTTAACCGGAGCCCAAGAAATCCTAATCCAGGACCTCAAGGACAACCCAGGAATCCTTCCCCTCAAGCTGGGCCAAGCGAGGATCCAAACTAGCACCCACGATTTCATACACTACTTCGACCTTCAGCCAATAGTAGCAGAAGTCGACCTACTAGAAGCACAATATAAAGCTGTTACTAATGCAATCAAAAACGGACTAAGCCATCCATACTTCACAAGTCTACATAATTTCGACCAAAGCCTGCAGTACCTTTTAAAATCCGCACAAGAAAAACTCAGCACTATCTATCCCCTATACAGATCCAAAGAGGACTCCTTAATGGGCTAGGAAGCATAGTGAAAACCATATCAGGAAACCTGGACCAAGAGGACGCTATAAAATACGACAACGCCATTGCATCTCTTCAGCAAAACCAGAATAATATCATCACACAAGTAAACCATCATATGAGCCTAAACAAGAAAGTCATGGATAATTTCAACAAAACTATAACCCTTATAAGCCATAATGAAGAAACCATTGAAATAGAAACAAACAAGATCAGCTCTGAACTTAATAAATTCTTTTTTGACTTTAATCACTTTCTACAAACAAGAAACATACTGGATCAACTGAACCTGGCACTTCAAGTTGTCTTACAAATCCTCAACGACCTAGAGGCAGCTATGACATTTACAAGACTAAATACCCTTCACAACAGCCTTATTAAACCAGAAGAATTAAAATGGACCATCCAGAAAATGTTAGAACATCATCCAGAAAGCCAACTTTTATATACTCAAGATGAAGACCTGGCAAAATACTATGATGTCATCACCGTGGACGGCTACTTCGCGGAGGCACACTCGTTTTTATTCTACATTTCCCAATTATACACTCAGAGCAGTTTTCCTATTTCCACCTCTTTTCCATACCTACACATAACCAAACGACCATCATTCCACCTGCCCCTTACTTAGCCCTAAATTATGAACTTTACCAATACATGGATGTATCCTGTAAAAGAAATGGACCCGAATACTTATGCCCCGAACAATTTCTACAAGAAAATGTTAACCAACAAGACTGCATTATTCAAATTCTTCAGATAACCAACACCGAAGCAGCTTGTCAGAAAATACCGATCTCCATCAACGCAACCTTAATTCAAGAAATGACGGAAGCCTTCTACATTGCTATATTCCCCAGGAAAGCAAGGTCTCAACTCAGTGTTCAACTTCAAAACTAATGGTCCTTAAAGGAACGTTTCTTATTAAAGTACCACCAAATTGCGAGTTCCAAACAAATAACGAGGCATTTATAAATTCCCAAACAACCATTCAAGAAGAACCATTAACTCTACCAAAAATAAGAACAAAACCCATTCAGGAACAGATTAAGTTAAAACCACTAAAACTGGACAAGATCCCTCTCGATGAACTTCACAAACTATCCAAAGAAGAAGAACATTTACAACCAATTGAGATGGAACCATGGACAAATCACCACACTCACTTTTGGATGACACCTATCTACATTACACTAACCATTTTTCTGATCTTTGCAGGATACAAAATAAGACAAGTTTGGAAAAAGAAAAATCCAGAACAAGAGCCATCCAATGCCAAAGAAGATGCAAAGCCAGTTTTGTTCGTCCCTTACAAAACTTCCCCAGGGGATGGAGAAATTATAGTTCCATGAACCCACAAAATCAGCAGAATTGCAGTAACCGCTGACCCAGCTAAAACTGCAACGTTAGCAATAAATTATATATAAATAGTAGGCTTGTAATAGATTTAAGTCAGTTTCAATTTATATTGTGTACTCGTTATTATAATTATTTTATACTGTAATATTTAATAAAGGTCTTTTTAAAAAGTACCTTTGACCTTTGCAACCCTTAACTCGCGCGAACCACATGACTAATTTTGGGTGATTAATCTTTAAATGAAAATTTTGATAAATAAAACAAAATAAAATTGTTTAATTGTTTATCTAAAATTATGCGAATAATAATACCATAAAATATTTTATTGAATATTATCTTTATCAATCCAACTGTTATTTTTTTCATCAAAACCTAACCACTTGACAAATACTTTATTACCTTTACGTTTGATAACTTTTTCAACTAGGTAGATGTCATTGTATTTACCTTTTTGTAATTGAGGTTCATAAAATCCACCTTTAATATCTTGTTTGTTGATGTCTTCAAGCAAATACGTCACAGGATTTGTAAGATGTACCTTTTTAATTGTAAATATTTCCGTAGACCAGTTGGGCATATACTTTTTATCAAAAACACCTCTAAACTTGGAAATTCGCACCGAATCGCCTACTTTAAATGTTGGTTTAGAGGTGACTTTAATGTGACTATACATAGTGCTCAGTAACATTTTTTCATGTTTTTTAGTTACTTCAGAAGGCTTTAATCCAATGGTTCTATGTTTTTTATTATTATAGGTATTAACAATGCTTTGTAGCAAATCTAACCACTTATATGAACCCTGTATACTAAATTCCTTCCACATCATTCCTTTAAGAGTCCTGTTAACTCGTTCCACGATTGAAGCTTTTTTTCACTATATACAACATAGTGTTTTATGTGATACTTTTTCACTAAATTTTGTACCTCTTTACCAGTAAACTCACCACCTGAATCTGTACAAAGATGGATTGGTTTTTGAACCCTGAAGACATTTTCAAGAGCCTTAGCAAGGATGTTTTTGTTTTAAGTGGAAAAGCCCAGACAAATTTTGAAAAGCAGTTTGTAGCAAATGTATTTATAGCCTTTGTTTTCCTTTTCGTATTCTTTCATATCAACCAAATCAGCTTGCATTAGATCCAATAAAGATTTAAGTATAACTCTACGTCGCTTAAAATTTTTTCTTGCTGGTTTATGTAATTCTTCCACAATATGTCTTTTAATGTTAGACATATTGAAAAAGTTATTCAATAATGTTGGCTTCACGCAATTCTTCAATAATAGAATTAATTTCGTTTATGTGACCTGTGTTGCCTGATATCTGCGAAGCAAGTAATAATTTTAATCTATCAACCAGTTCATTTGGATCATCCCAAAATACGTAATCAATCGGTTTATTACTGAGTTGCATCATTAGACCTTCACCTTTCTTACTAGTCCCTTCATCAACTGACAAAGGCTTTAATAATAATAGTTCAATAAATTTTTTGAATTTTGTATTATTACTTGATTTAACATTTTTAATGCATTGGTTCTCATCAAAATGCGAGCATAGTTTTGAGCATCACTTTTAGTATATTTATTAGGAACATTGCGATTGAATAGTAAACCGTAAAGTCCTTTAGTACCTTTGTAAGTTTTACCAGCAATTACCAAGTCAGGGCCATCAAAATCTATTCGTTTATTTCCTATTGAAAATTTTTCAATATCCTTTTCATATTTTACTCTAAATTTTCCATCGGAATCTTCATTACTTGAATCGGTAACAAACCTTTTGATGTATCGTAATGGAAGACTATTATACTGGTCATAATAATCGGTTAAAGAGTTTTCTGAAATTGTTTTATTAAGTTGATCCTCATATTCGCGTTGTTTTTGAGCTTCCTCTTCGTTTATTTCCGCTTCCACTCCCTTGACTATTAATTTTCTCAAATCTGTTGGTTTATTGGTAGAGGAAAAACTAAGTTTTCTCTTTCTACGTGGTACTGTCATAGGAATATTTATAGGAGTATCTTCTAGTTTAATTACAGGTGTAGAAGTAATTATTGGTTCCGACCCTACTGATTCATTTTTTTCTTGTTTATTTTTAAATTTTTCTTTATTATCATATTCTTCTTCTTCACTAAACTCTGACATATCAGAATATTTTTCTGGTATGACAGAAGTTGCATGTTTTTTTTTCCTTTTTAACTGGTAATTCCAATCGGTTTTCAATTTGTTGCAACGAGTTTAGTATTCACAGCGGAAATAACAAGCAGATAAGTAAAATTCTTATCACGTCAAAACGGAAACAGCTTCCTGTTGGCAATTAAAATATTATTCCACAACGAAAATTCCACAACGCAGATAAGTAAAATTCTTATCGCGTCAAAACGGAAACAGCATCCTGTTGACAATTAAAATATTATTTCACAACGAAAATTCCAGAACCTTGATTATACATGTTCGCCAGTATAAATAGCTGAAAATACGGTTAAAAACAACATATCGTCAGTTACGCTCGTCTTCGATAGTGCTCCTGAATATAATTATTTTATTAAATTTTAAACGTTTCAGACTTTGTGTGATATATTTTGTGAAAAGTGATTTTTATTTTAAAATCGTAAGTACTTAGTTTTATTTATTGCTTAAAACCCATTTTTCCTTATAATTACACATAGTTAAATAGAAGTTCTTATTTTTATTAGTGTTAGTAATTTATTTATTACAAATATTAAAAACACCCGTTAAATCTTTAAAACTATTATTTTTTGAAGAGCTTCATATTGGTTATACATAAATTTCCTATTAATATTAATATTAAAAATTATCAAAAAACTAATTCATTATAATCATTTTGCAATAATATGTTTTTTAATATATACAAGAATCAAAAAACTATTTACATTTTCTATTAATATTAATATTAATATTAAAAAATAATCAAAAAATTCATAATAGTTATTTTGTAATAATTTTTCCTTATAATTACACATAGTTAAATACAAGTTCTTATTTTTATTAGTGTTAGTAATTTTTATTACAAGTATAACAAACACTCATTAAATCTTTAAAACTATTATTTTGAATGTTTTTATATTAGCTATACATAAATTTCCTATTTATATTAAAATTTATCAAAAACTTATTATTAATAACCATTTTACACGTTTTTCAAAAAATATTATATTTTTTTAATATATCCAAGTGTCAAAAAAAAATTTTAATGTCATTTTATGAAAGATCGTTATCAGCCGGGATGGCGAAGCCACTTTTTCCGCTATTTGCGCAAGTTTTTTATTAATGGTTTAGCCAGAATACAAGTTTTAGCATCTGCGCAGGTTGCTAATAGGTCCCTATATGTTTTTCGCTTATAACTCAGTTCCTAATTATCGGATTAACACCATTCTTTCGCTAAATGTTTTAGAATGTTAAAATATACATATTAGTTGGGTAAAGCAACCTTTAGCATAATGTCCTTTTGGCAATACTATGTATAACTTTTTTATTTATTATCCAAATAGCATAATTCTTTTTTTATGCGATTTAGGGTGATAAAATATCTATTTAACTTGAGAAAATTTATTATTTACATAAAGCCCTTTTGTCAAAACTAGGAACAACTTTCTTATTTACCAACCAATCGCAATAATTCTTTTTCTATATGATTTTAGGTTTTAAAATATATTTATTAACCGACTAAAATTATTATTTGTATAAAGCCCTTTTGACATTGCAGCCCATAACTTGTTTATTTATTAATAGATTAAAATAATTCTTTTTATTATGATTTAAGATGATAAAATACATACAATAGTTGTATAAATATTAGCATAAACCCCTTTTAGGAGAACCAGGCTTTTATTTAACACTTACAATCGTTTGTTTTTACAGATCATGTTCAAGTGTGAATATTGTTCCCGCTCATTTACCCGTAAGGATCATCTTAAACGCCACGGCGATTGTCGAGTAACAGTCAAGATTTGTGACAAGTGTGGGGCCATTTACAAGTCCGAGGGGGCTCTCCAACGCCATCACCGTGAGAAACATCCAGCCCCCAAAAGACAAGCCGAAGCCCCACTAGCTATGGCGTCTAAGAAAGCGAGACTTGACCTCCGAGATGGTAAGTGTAAAATATTTCTAACTGTATTTTGTTAAATTATTTCCTAACATTTAAATAGGTAAACTAAATAGTTATTATTTTTACAGAACCATCGACATCAGCAGTAGCCACTAAGCGTTGCAGGGTATGTAACATGGACATCCCTTCATCCAAATTCCAAGGACATTTACGTACCCTGCAACATCGTTCCAATTGTTGTGTGGAGCAGGAGGAAGCTGGAATCCAGTTAATTAGAACATCGTTTAGGAGCCGAATTGCGACATACCGATTAACATCTAATGAGGACCCCACCAACGTGAAAAGATTTATGGAAAACCTTAACACCAATTTCGTCAAGTTGGTGGGGAAACAGGTACAAAATTGGGAAAGCCTTAAGGTCGATGTGGAGCTTTTCGGACGCTTCCTCCTGCAGACCAAAGAAGTGGCTGAGGTCAAGTCCTTCAACACCAAGTTTCGGGTGGTGAACGGGAATACGGATCTGGAGGAGTTGTTGGCGCAATTTGTTTCCATCGTGGACAAGAAGGCCTTGGAGTTTTCGGAAAAAGATAGTGGTAAGTAATCTTATTATTGATGCATTAACAAGCTTTAACTCGCATACAATCTCATGACTCATTTATTTATCGATTTTAACGCTATGATTCATCATTTATTTGCAGGTTTTAACTTGTTTAAACATGTATTTTAACAATTTTTTTTTTTACAGGGTGGGCCTTGTGTCACGGTTTAAATTGGAAACGACGACCTCGTACATTTTGTAGTAATAAATTCTAATATTTTTTTATTTTCTTTCCCTTGGTTCGAAAATTGGTGTTATCAAAATTTTCTCTTAACAAATGTATAATTTGGTTGTGTGCTTAATTATTTTAGATTTTATTTTGAAAAATATTTTGGGGAAAAACTAGCCCAGTACCGTTATAACTTCATTAAATTTTGGTAATATATATGTTAAGGGATTTTAGTTAGATTAAATTTAAATTTTGAAACTTGGGAAAATTTTCTCGAATTTTCTTTCGTACTCGAACCAGTTATTTTCTTTAATGAATTGCAAATACCTACCTTTATTTAAACACTCTTATAAGAAACCTATGTATTTATCCTGATTGTAATAAATTTTATTTTGGAGTCATTAAGTTAGCCATGTTTACTTGGTTAGGTTTCTATAGTAACATTCGGAGCTTAACTGATTAACTTATTTTATTTTTAATTTTTTTTGTGCACTGAAACTGGAGGGTTACTTCTAATTAAAGCTTATGGTTGTAGCTAAGTCTTAATTTTTTTATCTCGGTTAAAAGAAAAAAAGAAATTATCTTGTGATTGATTCTATTCAATTCTATTTTTTTGTGTACAACTGTAAAGTAAAGCTATAGCCCTGGGTCTTTTTTTGTTTTTATTTATTTATTTATCTTTTTTATATCAATTAATTTTGATGGGCATTTGCCTTTTGCAATGTAAAATAAATTTCATTGTGAGAAACTGGCAAGCACGGGACTTAGTAGATTTCCCTAGATTTATAATTAATTAAGTTTGATTTCAAGTAGCTTGTGCCCATTTACAGTGAATTATAGTAAAACAAGGGAAATTTTGGAGTTGTTAAATTTATTTCTCTCTAAGTGTCAGGTTTTAAATCTACTCTCAAATTGATTTGTTCTTTTTATTATGATTTTTTTTGTAAGGGGAACTTTAATAATTACCGTAATTTTAATGGTTTGTATTTGCGAGTTTGATCAATTTTCTTAGACGAATTATTTTTCGCCTATAGGGTCTTCCTACGGGGAGTCAAGTGGCGTTAAGTCCTCCGACTGGGAGTAAGTTCTCCGACTGAGAGTATGTTCTCCGGCTGGTCTTCCGACTAGTCTTTCAACGTGGAATCGAGCCTTCCGTGTGGGATACAAGAACCCCGTCCTCCGCGTGGAGCACCAGTGTACCAGGCCTTGGAGCCAACCAGATAAGGCGATATTTTATTTTATTTATTTTTTTTTTCTCATTTCCCTTTTGTCATTTATATTTTCTTGTAAATTAACTTTCTTTATCTTTAAACTTTAATTTTACTATGTTGCGCCATACTGATATGCGACTCACGAGTACTCGTTGGTGAATCAGGTGCGCCAAGGTCATATACATAAATATATATATATATATATATATATATATATATATATATATATATATATATATATATATATATATATATATATATATATATATATATATATATATATATATATATATATATATATATATATATACATGTGTCCCAAATTGGTGGGGAATGTATGGGGATCTTGGAAACCACGATAGATAGAAAATCGGTTAAATGGGGAAAGTTTTGGACAATTGTATTAGTAAGCTAGTCCCGTTTACTATATGGTTTTATCTATTCAGGTTTTTGAGAAATTTTGAAAAAACCTGAAACATGCATTTTCGAAAATCGGCCATATTTTTTTTATAAGTGAAAATTTCTCAAATCTGTAAAAACTTCTTCAAAGCAACTTCTTTTGTAGAATATGACCAAGTAGTCAATTTTTATTTTTTACGTTTCGGCTTTTTAGAATCATCATCAAATTTATTTTTTCATATGGACGCCATATTGGATTTTTACGCAGCCAAATAGTGCTTTTTATTCTGATTTCAACAATGTATAATATGTTATAATTTATGAGTCTATAACCTCATTTATTTTATAAAACAAATATTTTCTCAGTTGGCCTTGATTCCGGCGAACGTAATTTTTTTTGTAAACCATAAAATATTAGTAATTAGCCAAATAGATAAGCTAAACAGATATTTTACAGAAATGGGTTCGCGAACATAGCTATAACGTTAATACCGTGTTACAACAAAACTACACCTAACAAGTTAATTGAAACAAGTGAAAACAAAAAAGTGGCTAAACTAATATTCCTACTAAAATAAAGATGTAAAATAACGACCTAAATTCAAAATGTGGTCCATATTTCTTAACATATTAACGATATTTTTTTAAATAGTCCTAACTACCCTATGAATGGTTAACTTAGGTGAGTGAAATTTTCTATCCAACATCCCTGGCTGAAGATGTTGGATTTTCTTTAAATTGTTGGTTAACTGTAGCATCTCGTTGTCGATTTTCTTCAACGTACTTCTTAGGTCTTGGTTTTTAAAACTTTCGAATTTAAGCAAATTTGTAACCAGTTTTGAAAGTATGTTAGTTTAGGATGTTGCCTTTCAGGAAAATTTTCGAAGTACGTTTGCGCAGCTTTATTAACATTTCTATTGCTTTGGAAATAACATTGCAAAATATCAATTTTTTCTTTAAATAATTAATCATTTTACAAAGTTAAAAAAATTAATAACGTACCCGAGCTAACTTGATAATGATGCTAGATGACATTCGCCGGAATCAAGGCCAACTGAGAAAATATTTGTTTTTGAAGTGGATGAGGTTATAAACTCCTAAACTATAACAAGTTATACATTGTTGAAATAAGAATAAAAACACTATTTGGCTGCGACAAAATCCAATGGGCCCATATGAAAAAGTAAAGTTGATGATGATTCATCAACTTTACTTTTTCATATGGGCGTCATTAGTTTTGGTGTAACACGGTATTAACGTTACAGCTATTGTCCCATTTCTGTAAAATATCTCTTCAGCTTATCTATTGTGCCAATTACTAATATTTTATTGTTTACAAAAAAAAAATTACGTTCGCCGGAATCAAGGCCAACTGAGAAAATATTTGTTTTTTGAAATAAATGACGTTATAAACTCTTAAATTATAACATGTTATACATTGTTGAAATCAGAATAAAAAGCACTATTTGGCTGCGTAAAATCAATATGGCGTCCATATGAAAAAAATAAAGTTGATGATGATTCTAAAAGCCGAAACGTAGAAAATAAAAATTGACTACTTGGTCATATTCTACAAAAAGTTGCTTAGAAGAAGTTTTTACAGATTTAAAAAATTTTCACTTATAAAAAAATATGGCCGATTTTCGAAAATGCATGTTTCAGGTTTTTCAAAATTTCTCAAAACCTGAATAGATAGAACCATGTAGTAAACGGGATTAGCTTACTAACAAAATTGTCCAAACTTTCCCCATTTAACCGATTTTCTATCTATCGTGGTTTCCAAGATCCCCATACATTCCCACCAATTTGGGACACACTGTTATATATATATATATATATATATATATATATATATATATATATATATATATATATATATATATATATATATATATATATATATATATATTTACTTTTTTATATTGTAACTTCTTCATTAGAAATCATAGCTTTTAGTATACCTTCTATTGCTTCGGTATTTTGCAAATTTGTCATACTTTAAGATTACCTGAGTATAAACCGAGATCATTTTCTGCTGTTCTTTGTTTATTTCACTTGATTGATAATATATTGTACTGTGTTTTGAAATATGTATGTTATTTGTACCTCCTAACTTCTTGCCTACGCATATAGTGTTGGTGTGTGGTCGAAGGAGAGTTCCCAAAGCCATCGTGGGAAACTTCTACCTAGTTTGGCCCAAAAAGGTAGTGGCGCCCATAAAACCCCCTACTCTTCGGCATTAGGGGCTGTCCAGGCAAACCTAATTTGCCCGCATGCGCGGCTGCTCTCGTTCGACTCCACACCCGTTTTTAGATTAGTTTTCATAAGGTGAGGAAAAAAATATAGTAATTAAAATTTTTATTGTTTCCCAGTGGCTCACAGAGTCGACTGGTATTGGGTATTTCAAATACTCAACCTCTACGCAATTAGAAGAGCGTGGCACTTGCAACAGCTTCTCCATTTAGATATAAGTTTAAATAAGTACAACCCAATGAAGGCTTCTTCGTATATACCGCTGCCTAAAGAGATTGAAGCAAAGAAAGCTGTTTTAAACATTCAAAACCAGGATGAAAAATGTTTCATGTGGTCAGTCCTAGCTCACCTGCATCCTCTCGATCGAACTCAACATGCGAATAGAGTCGCGAACTATTTACCTTTTGAGAACGAGTTGGATTTTACAGGTATGGAATTTCCGTTTAAACTTGTAAATGCTCACAAGTTTGAGCAACTCAATAATATTTCTGTCAATGTGTACGGACTCGAAAAGGTTTTCGAAAATGGCAAAAATAGTATTGAAGTTGTTGGCCCTTGTATTTTACCAGATCTCGAAAACCTACGCATGTTAACTTATTAGTCCAGTGTTTCCCAAAGTGTGGGTCGCGACCCCTGGGAGGTCGCAATGAGGTACTAGGGGGTCGCCGGAAATTTCCAAAAAAAAGACAAAAACACTACTTTGTTAAATCATGTATTTTTATTTTAATAAAGCCGTAAATAAAAATTAACAATTAATTATCAAACGAAACATAAAAAACTAAATATTAAAAGTTCTTAAAAAGTCCTTAAAAATAAAAGAAAAAATAAAGTCAAATATTACAATGTTAATGAGACCCATGCGCCTGTTTTTTTGAAACTAGTCTTTCAAATCTAGGCTGTGTATTTGAGACACACACAATTATATCGTTTTCAAGTACGAGACGATTTCTAACTTTTGTTTTAATGGCAGTCATAGACGAGAAACTTAACTCACATAAATATGATGTTACAAATGGAACCAAACATTTTACAGCTTCATTCGCCAACTGAGGGTATTCCTGCATCTTTTGGTCCAAAATTCGTCCGGGTTCGGGGAAAAAAATTGCAGCTTGAACATTGCATCACTTGATATTTCAATAAGTTGTTCTTTCATGTTTATTGGTATTTCAGCATGTTGAAAGGAATCGGCTAAAAACGGATTCAGTATCCATCTGCAACTGTCGTAACTGTTTTGAATTTCTTCGGGAAATAATCACAGAGCTTTTGTTTTAAATTAAGCAAAGTAACTTGCATGCCTGCAAAAACTTGTTCAAAATTTGTAGCATTATAACATACATTTTCTATAATTTCCTGAATGCACTGGAATGAATCGAGCTGCTTTTTGCCAAGTGAAGTTGACCATAAATCGATTTTTCTTATAAACCCTTAATTTTATCTGTGGCTGTAATTATATTAATGTCGCGACCTTGCAAATTACTGTTCAAAATATTTAATTGTTCGAAAATATCAGCAAGGAAACCTAGTTTCAAAAGCCAAATATGATCGGAAAATTGATTTTCATATGGGGACTTCTCATCTTTCAAATACATTAAAAGCTCTGCTCTTAAGTGAAATACTTTTAAGACGTTGCCCTTGAAAGCCACCTTACTTCGGTGTGATAAAGAAGATTTTGAAATATAGCACCCATGTCTTCGCAGATTTTTCGAAAAATACGGGTCTGTAAAGCTTTTCCTTTAATGGAATTTACAACTTTAATGATGGTTTTCATAACACAGTCCATTTCAGGAGGTAAAGCTTTTGACGCCAGAGCTTCTCGATGTAAAAAACAATGTCTCCATGTGGCATTAGGCATTATTTCTTGTAATCTGACGACAAGACCAGATTGATGTCCTGTCATAGCTTTAGCGCCATCCGTGCATATAGCAATACATTTTCCCCAGTCAATAACATATTTACTTGTGCGTTTCACAAAACTGTCGAATAAACATTTTCCAGTGGTATTGGTCTCCAATGGGGAACAAAATAAAATATCTTCTTGAATGCCATTATTTGTATCATATCTTACAAACGTAATAAATTGGGCACAGTTAGATATATCCGTGGATTCGTCCATTTGAAGAGAGAAGTACGTGCATTTATTAAGATTTTCACAACTTGCGCTTGAATATCTTCTGCCATATCACTAATTCTTCTTTGGATTTGACAGAGGTATTGTTTTTAACTTTGCAGCCTCTTTTTCACCGATCATTATATGTACCATTTCAACAGCTGCTGGCAAAATCAGATTTTCAGCAATTGTGTGCGGATTACTAGTTTTGGCAACGCTATAAGCAACTTTATAACTTGCTAATAATGCTTTTTCGTTAGTAGTGGTTGCCAATTGAAAAGTATCTTGCTGTTTGTGAAGGACGTTCAGCTTTCTTCAAAGAAATCTAAGGGTTTGTCTTTTTATCTGGATTTTTGCTATTTAAATGTCGAAGTAACTTTGATGGCTTCATGCTTTCGTTTGACAATACTTCTCCACAAATAACACATTGTGGTTTATTGGAAATAAGGGTAAAACCATATTTAAGATAATCATCACTGTAAAGTCTGTTTTTCTTTTATTACTGCCACTTTCAGACGTAGATGGTTCTGCACTTCTTTTTAAAAACTTATCCATAATTTGTAATTTATCGTAGACGTAAATACGTAAACGGAATACGTAAGTCGCAAAATATTTACTCATTACTTAATACCGCTGCATTCGCCACAACGCGCTTTTCGAACTGAGGTCTCATTGCACATCGCCGCTTATATAAAGCCGAAACGAGGCTACGAGAACGTTCTAGAGTGCCATCTACTAGCGAAGTAAGGAGTAGAGCCTTGCGAATATCATGGAAAAGTATTGCGATGTAGACACAAACAAAGATGTCGCGGTGTACAATGTGCAGTCGACTTTTTATTATTTATTTTTATTGTAAATGCTAGTCTGGCAGAAGTACTACTAGTTTACTAGTGGAACAGATCGCAATTATTAAAATAATTGTTGAATTTTAAATGTATTTAGTTTAAACTTAAACAGTAAAGTAAAATAAAATTTGAGAAACCATCAGTTGTAAATTAGGCACGCTATTTTTGTCGCTATTTTGGTTTGGGTGATGAGTAGGGGTCGTGAACAATTTTTTAACAAACAGGGGTCGCGCTTTAGATAAGTTTGGGAAACACTGTATTAGTCATTAGTGATGACATGGGAATCAACATTATTGCCTAATAAGAAACTTGTCTAGGTTGATCTCAAGTCAATTATCTACACATTGTGGTACAAAGTATTTATGCGATGGATGTTTGATTTATTTTTATTCTGAAGATAAGCTTAAAGCCCATCAGGCACATGATTTTAACCATGTTGCAGTTAAGTTACCAACTACCGAATTGCGCAAGGATAAATATGGTAAAGACGTGCCTGCGAATATACTTAAATTTGAAAATTTCGAGAAAAAATTAAAAGTTCCTTTCGTTGTTTACGCTGATTTTGAAACTATTGTAAAGCCCATTGAGAGAGAGGAAAATGAACTGAACCCTGATGAATCGTATACAATTAAAACGCATAGACATATCCCTTACTCTTTTTGCCTATTATATTAAATGTTCTTTCGACGACTCATTATCTGTTTTTAAGACTTATAGGGTACTGACGCTAGTGAAAAGTTTATAGAGTTGTTGGAGAGCGATTGTAAACGGCTCTACAACGATTTTTTAAAAATCACCAAGCCTATGATCCCTCTAACGTCTGAACAACAGGTTGAGTTTAACACGGCAGTTAACTGTCATATCTGCGAGAAGCCATTTGATGCAGAAGATGAAAGAGTGAGAGATCATTGTCATTTAACAGGATTTTATCGGGGTCCAGCTCACTCTGTTTGTAATGTGAATTACAAAGTTCCGAAATTTGTGCCAATCTTCTTCCACAACTTGTCCGGCTTCGATAGTCATCTATGGATTAAACAGCTGGCTACCGAAGAGGGAAGGTTAGATGTTATCGCCCAAAACAAGGAACGGTATATTTCCTTTACCAAACATGTCTTGGTCGATAGCTTCGAAGTGGAAAAAAGGGCGTGAACAAAAAGTATATTTAAAATTAAGATTTTTGGACAGTTTTCGATTTATGGCAAGTGGTCTAGATAAATTAAGTAAAATTTAAAACCGGAACAGTGTCGCGAAGTCAGAAAGTATTTCCCTGACCAGGAAGAATTTCAGTTAATTCGACAGTAGGGCGTCTTTCCATATTCGTATGTTGATGATTTTTCAAATTAGACGACACCACACTTCCACCGCATAAAGACTTTTTGACAAGTTAAAAAAGCCGACATTAGTATAGACGATTACAAGCGTGCTTTAACCGTGTGGAATTTATTCAAATGCGAAACTTTAGGCCAATATTCTGATGTATATATTTAAATGAAAATTTCAGAGATGTATGTATGAATGTTTATGGTTTAGATCCAGCGCAGTACTACACTGCTCCCGGATTGTCGTGGGACGCGGGAACTCGAACCTGTAAAATTGAGCTGGAGCTAATCACAGATATTGATATTATACACTTTCTGAAACGCGGTATTCGTGGTGGGGTAGTCAGTGTAGCGTCAGAAAAGCAACTGCGAACAATAAATTTATACCCAATTACAACGCTGCTAAACCTAGCTCTTACATATTGTATCTGGACGCTACCAACTTATATGGGGCGGCCATGTCTCAATATTTACCAACTGGTGGTTTTAAGTGGCTTAGCGAAGAAGAAATTCAAAATTTAGATTACATGAATATCGCGAATGATTCGGAGATCGGGTATGTTTTCGAAGTCGATTTGGAGTATCCGGAAGATTTACACTACCTGCATAACGAGTTACCCTTTTGCCCAGAGTCCATCGCTTCGCCAAAGTCAAAAAATAAAAATATTACTAAATTAATTCCAAATTTAAATCATAAAACTAAATAATGTCATTCATTATCAAAATTTGCGACAATGTTTAGATCACGGCCTTAAGCTAATCAAAATTCATCGCGTACTATCATTGAATCAATCTCCCTGGCTTAAAAATATATTGACTTAAACACGGCATATAGAAATCAAGCTAAAAACAAGTTTGAAAAAGACTTTTTAAATTAATGAATAATGCCGTGTTTGAAAAACGATGGAAAACGTGAGAAAAGGGTAGACGTAAAACTTATCACCCACTGGGAAAATATTGGTAGGAGATTAGGGCAGAAGCGTTGATCGCGAAACCGCACTTTAAAAATGTTGCAGTATTTAACGAAAATCTGGTTGCGGTCCAGATGCAAAAACAAAAAGTCACATATAATAAACCTATTTATGTAGGTTTCTCGATTTTAGACATATCGAAAACTATTATGTAAGACTTTTTGTACGGGTACATTAAACCAAAATATGGCAACAATGCGGTCTTGCTATACACTGATACGACTCTCTCATTTTGCACATAACAACAGAAAATTTCTATGACGATATGCGCGGAAACTTGGATAAATTTGACACGTCAATTACTCACAGGATAATCCACACGACGTTCCTGTAAACTTATCAATACTTGGTAAAATGAAGGATGAGTATGCAGGAAAAGTTGTGTGGGAGTTCTATGGAACCGGGGCGAAAGCATATTGTATAAATGTAGAGGGAGAGTTGACTAAAAAGGCTAAAGGCGTTCCCGACTACGTCACCAAAAAGCTCTAACGCTCGAAGATTATAAGTTAGCGGTAGACGTAGAGGAACGCAAATACACCGAGAAATGTAGACTTTCCGCTCACATTTACACAATATGTATGTCGAACTGAAAAATAAGGTGGCGCTGTCTTACGCGGACGACAAGCGTCTCATTATACCCGGCCAAGAGTACACGCTTGCTTGGGGTCATCGAGATCAGGTATTATATGACGAACCAACGGATATTCCATAAGCAAAAGACTGATTACAGACAGCTATCTTTATTTTAATTTCTTTTGGCAGCAGAGCCTTTATTGGGTTTTAGGTTAGGTAATTTATTATATTTATTTTAGGTAATTTATTGTATTTATTTTAAAGTTAAGATTAGTTTTAGAGCTATAACTATGATTTGATACTTATATTACTTATGTTGTTTGAAACATACTATGTCTTTTATGTATTTGATGTATTTAATATTTTAAAGATACCATGTTTTTTATGATTATTGTATGTTTTTTATACATAATAAAAAAACATTACCAAAATTTTTGTTTTTATTTCAGTCTATGAGTAATAAGGAACTAAATAAATTTAGGTTAGGAGATAAAAAACAGAAAATAGTATTAAAAATCTTTATTTAAATCATACAATTCATGTACATGCGATTTAATCAATAATATTTCTATATAATCTAAGTACAGAACGGATTCTTCAAGATTGCCAATAGTCATATCACGACATTCCTCTTCATACCAATAATTGATATCGTTCTCTCCAATGATTGTATGTAGATCACACCAACCGCTGTGTACATGGATTAGAAATATGCTTAAAAACTCAGCAAATTCTTCTCGAGTAAAAACAAAAGAATAATCTTTATTATATAACAGGCGTACTTCATACTGATGAAACTCTATCTTAATGGCGTCACTAATTTCATAAATTCGGACTGGAACAAGCCTGTTTGGTGCTGCTGCTGGATCTGTACCGCTTCTTGAAGGATTTGTAAATACATCTTCCCACTCCATTATAACTTTAAATTTTTAAAAGCTTTCAACAACAACTTTTTATCTTGATAAAACTCAATACTTTTCTTTACTTTGTTGAGGTTATGTAAATGATTTTCTAACCTAACTTTTAACTCAGCTGTCTTAGACATATGCACACACCTCGAAGGATGGATGATTAATGAACGTAGGGAAGCTAGAAGGTAGGTAGGTATAAAAACTCAAATTATTATTAATTATAATTTATTTGCGGTAAAAGACTTACAATATAATTATACAATATAGTGGCATTTCTAACACTACATACACACATTGAGAAACTATGAAATCTACAATTACTTTGTCCTATATCTAATTTCGGAACAATGCCGGAAACAAATTCTAAATTAACAATATTTGGTATTTTATATTCTAAACTATTATTCATCTTGGTAAATATTTTAACTAGAAAATCTTCTTTCACACGCCCTTTCACATATATAGTGTCGACATCTCGGAGGGCTTCATAGAGTATGGAATAAATTTCTTCATAACGGGTCTCTCCACAGCCATAGGGGATTCTATGATGATTTTCAGACAGATACTTAATTTGACGTTGATGGTTAAAACTCAGCTCATGAAACGGTGTGGTTGGTTTAAAAACATAGCTCAACATTTTACACCCATCGTAGATTGCAAGTTCTTTAACAGTAAATTCAGGAATGCAATAGCCTTGAACATCAACTACAGCGAACTTCATGTCTTGGCGGTTGTTAAAGTACTGACTAAGAGAGAGGTTTTAGGTGTTAATTTATTGAAGCTGTTTCACAATACCAGATAATGCCTGATATTCTAGCACACAATCGCGAATAATAATACAGAATGCGCGAGTGTTATCAGCAAAGTTTTCGGAACTTTGAAACTCTAATTTGACATCAATATTAGAGGCTTTTATGGCCTCATTTTGTTTGGAGCAATCAATTACAAATAATGCACGTTCGTCAAATTCTACAAATTTTATTAGTGGTTCGCTGAATGTCTTTCCAAGATAGCTTTTTTGAAAATCTGTATACATTCGGTAAGCCCCAGTATATTGTTTGCTGCCGAAATTTAAATTCATCGACTCGTACGGGTAAACTTCAGTATTTAGATAAAGCCTTAGATCGGTTATTTTCAAATTATCAAACATGTCACAATGACTTTTTATATTATCCTTTCGGTTTGTCATGAAAAAAACTACAACATAGCGAGCTCTCTCCGTCATTGTCTTAACAGTCCAAATGTCTCTCTTTGTGCTTCTTAATGCTGGCAATTCATGTATTTCCCAATGTCTAAACGGAATAAATATAGGTTTATTCTTTGCAATATCATTCAAAAGAACAAGTTTGGCAGCATCGCTCGGGTAAACGTGCTTAACCTTCAACTCGATAGAATTAATTGCTATCGATGCAGTAGCGTCACCATCCGCTTTATCACAATTATTATCATGCCTTGCACGAACTAATTTAATTTTCTGTTTTCCCATAAGGACATTTTTATAGTCGGCAAAAATTCCGAAAATAAAACTTAACGGAATGCGGTAAGTAAATCCTTTTAGAGTATCATCGAAAGTTTTGCCTTTATTCCATCCGGCTATATCCAAAGCGCGACTTTCATTTGGGTTTAAACAAAGATAACTTCTAACACTGCTTACAATGCCGGGATCTCGTACTTTTTCAACTTCTCTGCCATTTAACTCATAAGTTATAGATTCAAAGAGAAAAACACCTGCATTATTTGTTAATTCTGCGGTACCGTCCTTATTTGCTGGTTGACTTGGAATTTTCCTTCGATGTAAGCTCGGCTTCCGACATGTCTAAATAGGCATCTTGCTGATTAATAACAATCTCGATTTCATCGCTGTAGTTAAAGGCTTTAGTGAACGGATGATACGTATGCCATTCTTCTCGAACGATTGACTCATCGCTCTTGATTTGATTGAATATTTGAAGTTTTCCTGACATGATATCCGTATTGTTTGCTGCTTGAGAACAAAATTGATATATTTCTAAACGAGAGTGCACTCGACGACGTATTCTGTATGAATGACGTGGGAGTAGTTGTGTTACTGCTTATATGCTCAAACACTAGCATTACGTCTAAGTTCTACACGAATGACAACCTCTTCTCCTCGAAAATTAACCGGTTTAGAATTCTGGTCTAAGATTGTAAGTGTGATGTAATCTATGATTTTCCGATTAACCGACAGAAAAATAGGATTAGCAGGTTCAATATTTATACTATAACCGGGATCAACAGTTGGCGCAAACTCGTATAAAGTATGAGATGGATTGTTTAGATAATAGGAACCAGAAATTATGTTACACTCAACTCTTATTATAACGACTTGTATAATATTTACGGGTAGATCCGACTCGTGCCAGGTATTTGCAGCAAGTACACGATTGGAAAATCCCAAGAGCTTTCCGATGCTATCTGTTGGTTGAAAATCTATACCGTATTTACTTCTAAGTTCACACTTTAGGGTATTATTGTTCGGTGTTAGAGAAAATGCTTCCTTCTTTTGATCAACTGTAGCCTTTTCGCTAACTAATTTCTTATGGATATAAGTCTCAATGTCTTCAATCTCGTATGAACCTGTGGGTATTTCAAACGACTTTGTTTCAGATTTAACAGTGTAATAAAACTTGTTTCTACCAGGTTCAATGTTTGGTATGGAATTCCAAGTGTTTAGCGATATTAACGCTAAAGAATAATCGTATTTTGGATCAAGTTCGATCGGTGGAACAAACACTGCTTCAAGAGAATGAGTTTGACCTTTCAACGTGAACGTATGCGACATGACTGATACAATGGATAGTTTGCCACTTTATTTATAGATTTTTGTTGTATAGGAATGTTAAAGCCAAGTGATCACAGTTACTCGAGCTAGACTTCTGGTACTGATCGTAATTGAATAATATTTTAGCCTTTCCAACATATTTGACAAATTCTTTACATGGCGGTAAATTACCAAAACTATCAAAGTAAACAACTTTATTAGCATGTTTTTTATAGGCTACCCAATGCGTTCCGATTCCCGAATTTCTATCTAAATTTAGAATACCGCATTCTATAAGTTTGGGGTTTTTAGGGAGAGTATCTCGCATGAAAACACCTCTAAAATTCGGTATTTTTAACACTGAAACATAATGTTTAATATCGTGATCGGTTAATGGGCGATTGGGTAGCTTTATTGGTAGTTTTTTGGCATCTTTTTCAAGTATAACCCATACCCTTTTTTATATTTTTTCAAATAGAGACCACTACCTTTTTTACCCAGAGCGATGGCTTCCATTGTTTCGTTATGTCGCTGAGCTTCTTTTAACTTTTCCTTTGCTGCTTGGACTTCATTGACTGTTTTTGCAATGGTCGCGGCCCCACCACTCAACGCGCCTAGGGCACTAAGCCCGGCAAATATCGGTATTAAAGGAAGAATGCCTCCAATTTTAGGAAGAGGTATAACTCTAGGGACTTTAACTTTTCTCCGTCCACCAATGTTCTTAACTGTCTTTTTTGCAGCTTTCAACAAATTACTCAACGTTTTCTTCTTACTCACATCTCCACTACCTAAATGTTTTTTAATTTTACGAACAACAGAACACATGGATTTACCACATGTACTTCCAAGACGTCTACCTGCTCCTACTTTACGTTTTACCTTCATTGCGTTAGTAACTAGCCAAGCAGCAGTCTTTTCGCCAAACGTGGAATCTTTTGCTTTAACTCGCTCCCAAGCACTATCTTCCAATATTTGATCTGCCTTATGTCGTTGATTTAAGTCCTTACTATTAGCGTATGCTATGTCGTGATTTTTACAAAAACTATCCAATTTATTCTTGGGTCTATCACCTCGCGCTAACCTCTCTCTTAATCGAGTACCTGGACCGCAATATGAATAACCCGGTAAATGAAGTTCAAAAGGTAAGTTGTTAATAGTACTATTTAAGACACCTGCACCACTCAACGCTCTCATTACAAATGATACAGTCGTAGCGGTTAGGTCCTATTTATAGTTATGCGAAAGGAAAAGCAACGTCTCAGTATAAATATCGGTAATTTTGACATGTTGTTGTTGGGGAAAAGACTTAATAACCGGCATGGAGAACTGCTTCCTAATACAATACGTGCTCTAATATGTGGTCCTAGTAATTGTGGTAAAACTAATGTCTTGCTAAGTCTCTTAGTGGATGTGAATGGAATAAAATTTGAAAACGTTTACGTATATTCGAAATCTCTGCAGCAGGAAAAATATAAATTTCTAGAATCAGCCTTAAAACTTATTGCTGGAATAAAGTATTTCGGATACAGTAATAATGATGACGTCATCTATCCAGTACAAGCAAAACCTAATTCTGTCTTTATATTTGACGATGTTGCGTGTGAGAAGCAGGATAAAATACGAAACTATTTCTGTATGGGTAGACATAATGTAATAGACTATTTCTATTTATGTCAGACATATTCGAAAATACCCAAACAGTTGGTACGCGACAATGCAAATATGCTTATTTTATTTAAGCAAGACGATACAAACTTAAAACATATTTATGATGATCATGTAAACACAGACATGGACTTCGATAAGTTTAAACTTATTTGTTCAGAGTGTTGGAATGACAAGTATGGTTTCTTGGTGATTGTTAAAGATAGTGAAATTAATAAAGGAAGATATCGAAATAAATTTGACACCTATATATTATCCTAATACTCACATCAAAGCTCAGTATGTCGCAGTAAACCTTTATAACAACTCCAACTGAACAACTGGAACCACTTGTACCACTGCTACCCCGAACAACTGGAACCACTCGAACCACCCGAACAACTGGAACAACTGGAACCACTCGAACCACCCGAACCCGAACCACTCGAACAACTGGAACCACTCGAACCAGGTTCAGGTTCGCCAGGTTCAGGTTGTTCAGGACCACCAAGGTTGATTAGTTTTCTATAACCATGGATCTTATCAAGTTAGACAAGGATGTTAAGCGTAGAATAATTGAAGCTGCGAATAGCATTCGTAAAAAGTACCTAGCTCTAAAGCTGGAGAGAAACGAAAAAGATGATGCGCTTAATAAGTTTTTGAAACCTATTACACAACCCTTATCTGATCTTGTGGAAAATACTAAAAAACGTAAGCGTTCCAAAATTAGCAAACCAGAACCGGCGATTAAGACAGAACCATTAGAGCCAATCGTTAGACCAACTAAATTCCGAATGCCTGATTCTGTTTATGAAAGTAGTAGCATGTTTGATGATAATGTTGATGATGATGAAGAAGTTTTTATGAAGCCTACAACCCCCTTTAAGGGTGACTTGGATGCTACTATAGAACAACGTCCTAATGTATATAAGGAGTTTATCGAGCAATATCCTGAAATAGCTCGTGAATATGTGGATTTATATTGGAAACACTCTCCAAAAATAGATAATACTTACGGATTAACCTATGATGGTTCTACTGAAAAGTGGATGTTGGGCTCGAAACCGTTTCATTTCCTAAAGAATGGTGATATTCAGGTTGGTGAGAGTGTTTATCCAGGCACTAGAGGTCTTTACGACTTAATATTTTTAAATCAGCCGATATATAATAAAAAAGAAGATGAAGAGAATTTTCGTCGGATATTAGAGCAAACGAGTGTCCATAGAAGGAACAATGATCCCTCAGAGCGAGTAATGGGTAACAAAGGTCCTAAGTACACTCAAATTATCCGTCCGTTAATTGGATTAACAGCATCATCTCAAGCTACGTTGCTTAAACGTAGGTCTTCGACACCAACCGATCCGCCTATAACTCGAACAAGAGTTATAAAATTTACTTCTTCTTCGCAACCTTCAAAGCGTGGTTCTGCTTTGATGGAATACAATGAGAAGCCTAAAGAATTTGTCTATTATAATGATGTCAATGAATTGGTTGAGCGGTTTGAAAAGTTACACGCTGCAAGGGATGTTGGAAATAACAATAACCTTAACGAGATAATGAATATACTACACAAATTGGAACGTCTAGGAGTTATCGAATTCTATAAATAAACATGTATTATTTAATTTAGTTCATTAAAGTGTTGACCATGAATAAGTTTGGTTGTTCTTCTACTTCCTCTTCCTCTGCTACGTCTCGATCGAGATTAGTCCAAGCGTCTAGCGCTCTTCCACTAACCGATAAAGGTGGTTATGATATGAGTAATCATAAACTTTGTAATGTTCAAGATCCTGTTGACGTAAATGATGTTACTACTAAGCGTTATGTGGATGCGATGTCCGCAACTATTTCTACATCTCTAAATCTCCTTAAAAATACTGCTGCTGGTTTGGAAAAGTCGTTGGAACGTCGTACAAGAAACTCTTAAAAATAAGACCCAGTTTGAGATTCAGTCACATCGTCAATTGAAAGCTCTACAGAAAAAAGACGCTGAAATCGAAACGTCTTTAAGTGATATTAAAAATACTACTACTGATTTACAAAAGTCGTTGAACGTCGTGCAAGAAACTCTTAAAAATAAGACTCAGTTTGAGATTCAAACATATCATCAGTTGAAAACATTACACGATAAAGACTTTGAAATCGAAACGTATGTTGGCATGTTGAAGGAATCTTTAGAGGTTAAAATAAAGGAATCCTTAGAGACTAAAATGAAGGAGCATAGTAATTATATTGATACCCGCATCAACCAATTGGATGAATTGATTACTAAAGTGCAAGAGACTTACACAAGAGATATTAGCGCTATACAACAAAAGTTGGTAGAGCATGAAAGTGCAATTCGAGGTCGTAGACATTAAGTATATATTTAAGTGTATTATTGATCAAACATCATTTCTAATATGGCGATAACGAAGGCGCGTGAACAGGTTGTAAAAGAGCTGCATAGACCTATAAAGAAGAAGTTTAAACGTCGCAGATTTTTGCAATATGGCCTGGATGATACATTTGCTTCCGATCTTGCGCAGCTCGATCTATATGCTTGTGAAAATAAAAAGCATAAGTACATACTGGTTGTGATTGATTGTTTTTCAAAATTTCTCTGGACTAGACCGTTAAAGACCAAAACTGGTGAGGAAGTTGCAAAGGCTATGACGCAAATATTTAAAGAGTCTGGTAGAATTCCAAAGAAAATGGTGACTGATAATGGTAAAGAATACTATAATAGCAGTTTTCAAGGACTTATGAAGAAACATGGAATACATCATTATAGTACTTTTAGCGTTTTAAAAGCTTCAATTGCCGAACGAGTTATTCGAACAATTAAGGAAAAGCTTTTCAAGTTGTTTACACTTAATGGTAATCACAAATGGTTAGACTTGTTAGAACAAGTTACAAATACTTATAATAATACAAAACATCGTACTATTGGAATGAAGCCTAAGGATGTGAATAAACATAATGAGAAATCTATTTTAAATAACAAATACAGTCATATTAAAGTTGTTGGGAAGCAGAAATTCAAGGTTGGCGATATTGTTCGTATAAGTAAGGCTAAACACGTTTTTGTTAAAGGTTATATGCCTAATTGGACTACCGAATTGTTTAAAATAGCTAAAGTGCATATAACTACTCCAACGACTTATTTGTTAGAGGATCTTCAAGGTCATCCTATTAGTGGCGGTTTTCACGAAGATGAGTTACAGAAAACTAAACAGCCTGATGTTTTCTTAATCGAGAGAGTATTACGTAAGAAAGGAAATACAATGTATGTAAAATGGCTTGGTTTCGATAATTCACACAACAGCTGTATTAATATCTCCAAGGATGTGGTTTAGACAAAAACAACTTCAGGATGTTGTCGGTCAACAACAGGAAATGGCTTATCAGCAAACAAGAAACCGTTATTAGTAATTTTAATTATCAACAGGATGTTGTTGGCTAACAACAGGAAATGGCTTATCAGCAAACAGGAAACCGTTATTAGTAATTATCAACAAGCTTCAACCTGTTAATACTAAATACACGATTCTGATTGGCCGAGCTTGTTTCCAAGTAAGTCTTAAAAGACTCTCGATTCTGTTGACTGTTTTAGTTGTGAATTACGCTTTATCGAGATGAGTAACGCGAGTTACCATCTTCAACTCGCTTACGGAGAATCTGAGATTCCTGATGAACCTATACGTTCCTATATCTCTGAACATCATTGGTCAATTTGGTCAGACCGAATTTATGATTATATATTATGATAACATACTCCTGGTTATGAGATGGAAGAAGAATTACAAAGTGTTCGTTCTAAATTTGCTCCTATTATTTACCTATACCTTATTCAACGACCATATCTTTTTGAACGATGGATGAAAAAGATTTTGAAGAAGAACTTTTTGATAAGAGATCGAAGAGCAAGAAATTTTCCAGCTCCCCCCTTAACACCAGCTGGAGAACGGGATCCTGAATTTTTTCGCAAACTCGAAATTGCGTTAAGTGCCTATCTAGCATTAACCATTAAAGATGTAAAACGACGTAGAAAAAACCCTCTCAAGATTGGCGTTCATCCCGAGTTTAAGAAGCTAAAGAATTATTTATCCTTTAGAGGAATAGAATATGAAGATCTTCCCCCCTCTATGCTGCTGCAAGTTCCTCGTCTCCGTAGAAGAGAAAACAATCAATCGTCAGCAAATACTTCAGTTTAAGTTCAACCTTCCCACAATGCCGTTCTGTAACCAGTGTAACATAGAAATAACTTCCAATAGTCATTATCGTACAAATACACATACAGAAAATACTAGAGAAGATGTTCGACCGGGAGTTAAGCTAATTAGAAGTGCTTTCAAGAACCGAATTGTTACATATCAGTTAACTTCAAACAAGACCGATGTTAAAGAGTATTTAGAAGATTTACGAAGTAATATTTTAATGCTTTTAGCTGATTTCCTTCAAGAACACGGCTTTTTGAAAGTTAATATGGAACTTTATGGTAGATATATGTTGGCCTCAACGAAGGAACAAGAAATCAAATCTTTCAATTCTCGCTATGTTATATAATGATTTTTGTACTATTTTGCTTGCAAAGTCGTCTGAATTTAGCGAGAGAGATAGTGGATGGGCGTTGTCTAAACTATTATTTCTAGAACTTACCGCAGCCAAAGGAGTGGGGGGAAGTGTATGTAAGAAACAAGAAATGCGTTTATAACTGTTAGTCGAGTTGTAGCCGTGATGAGTTATTGTTCGTCAAACATGTCTACCGAATCCACGTGTTGGGAATATTTTGATCAAATGGTGCTAGCAACTAGAATAGAAATTAAAAATGAAAAGAAGCTTTTGGGAGAAGTCTGTCTGCCAGTACGTCATTTCAAGATTACAACTGGACTCAGTGTTGCGAGAGGTATGATTCCATGTGTGAAACTTGTCAACACGCTGTTTAACCTACCCGAAGATCAGATCACCATCACCCTAAGTTATGATGATTGGCGTGAATTTCTAGAGATTGCTGCCTAACTGATTGTTCATGATGAAAGTGACGTAGTAGAAAATTTTTATCCGAAAACTTTACCATTTGGACTGCATCCTTGCTGAACGAGCGAACCATAGGGCTTAAGAGTAAAGAGACTGATAGTGCTGTATGTTTTAGTGTTTTAGATATTAGGGCATTTATCGATGTCGTTCATGTAATTAATTTTAGGTTAGAATTACTCGAAAAACTTAATTTTAGATCGTTTTATAACGATTTGTTAACAGATGTAGCTTCATATGTTGAAAGCAGTGAGGATGTGTTGGATGTAATTAAACATATTTTTCAATTGTGTTTAAGCGAACAATATTATTATATGTTAGAATTTATGTACTCTTATCCTAATAAAGTGACTGATCACTTTCAAAAATATGTAATTGTAATGAAATAAATGAATAAATAAAGACTCCTTGTGTTTTATTTCTTTAGTTAAGTTAGCAACGTCATCCTATAAACATGTGTCTTGACGATGGTTGTTATCCATTACAAAACAAGTATTCAAGATATTTTGATTACGAACAAAGATTACTATCATTTGAAAATTGGTCTGTTAATCTTAGTCCTAAAGAACTGGCTGGCGCTGGTTTCTATTACACTGGGAGAGATGATGTAGTTAAGTGTATATGCTGCCATATTGAATTTAATAATTGGAAAGAGGGAGATGATCCGCTATCGGACCACTATAAAAATGTTAAATATTGCAAATTTGCAGCCATTTTGTGGGCGTGTCGAAATTTTGAACAGAAGCGAATGGTTATAGCAGTTGGTTCTAATTTAAATTATAAACAGATGTTATTTAATTTTTTTATAGTTGGTATGATTTGTTTATATCTCATGACTCACTATGAAGATATTATAACCTTTCTACAACAGCTAAGCTCATTCAAGATTCGACCATGGCTCTGTTAAGTTTGTCATACGTCGTATTAGTAGCGTTAGTGCAAAATGTTTTATACATTTATGCGCCTTATAATGCTCCAGCTGCTTCAATAATGTTAGAAACCGAAGATTTTCCATCAAATAATTCATGGCTTTCACTTCAATATGTAACAATGGATCAACACCATGTTGGCGTTTTTAAGACACTTGTACCAGCGTCAGCCCAATCATTTCTCCGATACAAGGTTAAATTCCGCTATATGGATAATACTTTTGGAGAAACGGAATGGAAAACATTAATAAGCCAAGTTCCCGCCAAGCCATGTGTCAACGTAACCACTGCAGCAGAGGTTCCAGCCATCGCCATCCGTCCAGATGAAACTTATAACACTTTAATAATTTTTATTGCCGTAGTTTGTAGTTTATTACTTACTAAACTTGTGTATAAAATTGCTAAAAGTCAATGTACAATGTGGTTTAAATAAATTAAATTAATATATACAAAGTGTTTTATTATTTAATATTCAAAAATTGTAAGATTAATATAATAATAAGGCTCTTCACCCCACGCCTAAGTCCCAGGTCTACACCTTAGGCCTGGTGCTTAAGCGTAGGGAGCCCCCACATGTTAGGTTTGACATTTGAAGATTGATAAATGACAGGTGACAGACACCATTATTTTAAGGCATGCGTAGGACCCTTAATTATGCCTCATCCACGAAAGCAGGTTCTAAGTCACGTGGTTCGCGAAATATGACAGGTGGCAGGTGACATTTGACAGCTGACAGGCGCCATTATTTTAGTACCTGTGTAGGACGCTAAAATATCCGTATTAGACCCACGTGTAAGCCTAATGTTAAAGCATGAAGCCCACAATGATCAATTAACTATAGGGTTACCGTCCTAATCGCTAATTGATCAATTTCGACGATTTTTAAACAGCTGTAGCGCCTTTATGATTAAAGATGGCGTCATGCGGTTTTCGCTATTCGATAGGTACGACGTTACACTAATTTTAAAAAATTTAAACCGCACGCCTTAGACTCATCATCAGGGTTAAATAACGATTTTAGTCAATAGCGCCCGAACGGCATAACCTAAAATTTCCGAGTTTGCGCAAATCAATATTAGGTCTTAGCACAAGTATCCTACGCGTAACGGCCATTTTCCAAGTCACGTGGTTTTTGACATATGACAGGTGATAGGTGACAGATGACATTTGACAGGTGACATTTGACACTTGACAGATAGTATTGGCCACGCCCTAAATAACGCGTCACACAAGATTCCTAAATATTTAATTACGTCGGAGATATTAAGATGATAAGCTCCCCCGGGGGACGGAGGGCGCAGAACATACCTATTCTCCCTCATAAGACCAATGATCACGTATGGCTCTGTGGCATGGTGGCGCAAGGGGCAGCAGCGGCTGACCCAAGCAAAGCTATCTAGCCTACAGAGACAGGCCTGCCTAATGATCACGGGCGCGCTGCGCTCGACACCAACGGCGGCCATGGAAGCCCTCCTAGGACTGCCTCCTCTGCATATCTACTTGGAGAGGCAAGGTGGGCAACATACAGACTCTATCAAGCGGTCAGTAACAAACCTCAGGCGTGTCATATGGAGAGCAACAGTCTCCTCGGGAATGTCCTGACCTGTGACAGACTGGGAATGCCCTCAGACATAATGCCTACAGCAACCAATTACAACCGGCCCTACAGTGTAGTCTACCTACAAAGGGAGGACTACAGTCGAAAAACGACCGACCTGCTCCGGGCTGACATATGTTGGTACACCGATGGCTCCAAAACCAAAGACGGTGTTGGAGCTGGAATATATGGACAGAGGCCGAGGACAGAGTTTTCCTTTAGCCTGGGCACTCTCGTAACCATATTTCAAGCGAAGGTATTTGCTATTGAGATGTGTGCTAGATCGCTGGTTGATCGACACTGCACACGTAAGACAATTAAAATATTCTACGATAGTCAAGCAGCTCTTAAGGCTCTTGAATCCAGCCGGTGCAATTCGAAAATCGTCTGAAATTGCAAGGATGCGCTGACCAAACTGGGTCAAAACAATAAGGTTACACTACTGTGGATACCTGGACACACCGGCCTAGAGGGTAATGAATCCGCAGACCACCTTGCCAAAAGGGGGGCGGAGACAAAATTCACAGGGCCGAAACCGGTCATCGGTATATCTTATGGAACGGCCAAGCAGTTCATATCAGCTGGGACACAAAGAGAAAATCTTCGGTACTGGCATGGACTTCCAGGTCTCAGACACTCGAAGGCCTTCATAAGCCCACCGAACCAATGATCACGTATGGCTCTGTGGCATGGTGGCGCTAGGGGCAGCAGCGGCTGACCCAAGCAAAGCTATCTAACCTACAGAGACAGGCCTGCCTAATGATCACGGGCGCGCTGCGCTCGACACCAACGGCGGCCATGGAAGCCCTCCTAGGACTGCCTCCTCTGCATATCTACTTGGAGAGGCAAGGTGGGCAACATACAGACTCTATCAAGCGGTCAGTAACAAACCTCAGGCGTGTCATATGGAGAGCAACAGTCTCCTCAGGAATGTCCTGACCTGTGACAGACTGGGAATGCCCTCAGACATAATGCCTACAGCAACCAATTACAACCGGCCCTACAGTGTAGTCTACCTACAAAGGGAGGACTACAGTCGAAAAACGACCGACCTGCTCCGGGCTGACATATGTTGGTACACCGATGGCTCCAAAACCAAAGACGGTGTTGGAGCTGGAATATATGGACAGAGGCCGAGGACAGAGTTTTTCTTTAGCCTGGGCACTCTCGCAACCATATTCCAAGCGAAGGTATTTGCTATTGAGATGTGTGCTAGATCGCTGGTTGATCGACACTGCACACGTAAGACAATTAAAATATTCTACGATAGTCAAGCAGCTCTTAAGGCTCTTGAATCCAGCCGGTGCAATTCGAAAATCGTCTGAAATTGCAAGGATGCGCTGACCAAACTGGGTCAAAACAATAAGGTTACACTACTGTGGATACCTGGACACACCGGCCTAGAGGGTAATGAATCCGCAGACCACCTTGCCAAAAGGGGGGCGGAGACAAAATTCACAGGGCCGAAACCGGTCATCGGTATATCTTATGGAACGGCCAAGCAGTTCATATCAGATGGGACACAAAGAGAAAATCTTCGGTACTGGCATGGACTTCCAGGTCTCAGACACTCGAAGGCCTTCATAAGCCCACCGAACCAACAATGTACTGCCAAACTACTGGAGCAATCAAGGGTACACCTTAAAACTCTAGTGGAACTGTACACGGGACACTGCAGATTAAAACACCACATGCACAAGATCGGCCTAGCGGAAGACGCCGAATGCCGCATGTGCATGGAGGGGGATGAATCGGCAGAACACATACTGTGCTCGTGCCCACAACACAACTAAGATTCGCAATCCTCGGCAATGACACCTTGTTGCCGGGGGAGGTGAAAGATCCCTCTCCCAACAGGATCATTAGATTTATTAGGAGTCTGGACCTGGTGGGAGAAATATAAAAAGGTGTGAGCCACAATAGACCGATCGGTCGCGGTGGAAGGGTGTTATACCCACTCACTTTAAACCTACCTACTATCTATTGTGGATAATACTGTGTTTGAGATGGCTGTACAAGAACATTGTAAATAAGGTATATTTATGTTTTAAGTTTTAAAATAAACCTAACAAGGACTAAACAAAAACTTAATATTTTAGTATATTATTTTCAAGACCAAGACCAAATTTTTTTCTTAGAAAAAATAAATAAATAAAAAAGTATGTAAAAAATGTTTCTTATTGATTGGATAAATACTATTGCATTGTACAGGGTGTCCCAAATTCGATTAAGATCTTGGAAATTTGAAGAGATATTAGGTGGGTTAAATGAAGGCAAAGTTGCGTAATTTGATGCTGATCAAAATTCTACCTTAAAAGTTTTAAAATATTAAATACTTTCTAAGACTTTTGGAAAAAACCGAATATTAGCGATTTCACTTTTTTAATGACTCTATTTGAATAGATATAACCAAATAAATTTTACATTCTTGATGTTACTTTTTCTGTTCTACAAGAAAGTATTATCAGATTTACACACCGACGTTTCGTCACTGAGCTTTGTTCTTTTTTAAATACGGTCCTGGTTTTTTATTACTGATTTTTAGGGCTTTTAAGATTTCAATGGTGTATCGCACGTACTCGGAAAAATCATTTTTATGTTTTTTCTAGTAAGATCGTTCCAAAAATATATTTTTTTCTCTCTCTAGCACATAATTTCTTATGGAAATTGCCATTAGTATAAATTTTTTAAATAAGTGTGATACATTAATGGTTCTGGGATCTAAAGCTCTAAAAATTCATAATAAAAAAAACAGGGCCGTATTTAAAAAAACAAAGTTAATGATGTCAGCTTAAAGACGAAACGTCGGTGTATAAAACAAATAACACTATCTTGTACAATAGAAAAAGTAGCAGTAGGAATGTGAAATTTATCTGGTTATATCTATTCAAATAGAATCATAAAACATTTAAAATGTAATCGCGAATATTCGGTTTTTTCCAAATGTCTGTGGAAGTATTCGAAATTTTTAAACTTCTAAGGTCAATCAACATCGAATTGCGCAACATTGCCTCCATTTAACCGACCCCGTATCTCTTCAAATTGCCGAGATCCCAATGATGAGGCTTGAATTTGGGACACTCTGTACACGCAATTATAGTGGTACTTAGCTGTATCAAACCATAACCTTGTGTTTTGTTTAAGTTGTCCATTAATATATATAACTGTATTTGCTTTAACAAGCCTATTTTACAAAATGTTGTAAGAATTAAATTTAATTATTTTTTCCTGCTTTTGGTTTTAAGCTCATATTTTAAAAAGCAAAACTGGTACATATGAAGCTGTTTTTAAGATTCGTGATACTAATTGTAGGTTGTATGAAGAATATTCCCGAACTAACTAGTTTTAGTTTTTGGATACTTTTATAGTAGATATGTTTAATATTTTCATAAACATTCTATTTATACCGAAATACTTTTTGAGCTTTTGACCATACTTGCATAACTACTTACATCCAGGTCCCACGGTCTAAATATGTGCACAAATCCATTGCACATGGTAACTTTAGCAAATATTATAGCGTTTTAAATTGTTGCTATTTTTTGTAGCTCATTTTTATGATACTTTGTTTAAAAATTAAATTTTATTTAAATATTAGTAGTGGTAATATTCACAGCATTTAAAATATCTTTATTAAAAATATATTTTGTTTTTGATCAAAATAACATTTGAAAATAATTTGTTTAAAAATTAAATTTTATTTAAATATTAGTAGTGGTAATATTCACAGCAATTAAAATATCTTTATTAAAAATATATTTTGTTTTTGATCAAAATAACATTTGAGAATAATTTGCAAGAAACCAACCTTTGATTAAGCTAAGCTTAAAAAATTATAATAAATAAATAATTTATAAAATTTATTTTCCTAACTTAATGTTAAATAAAATTTTGAAACTGTTTGTCATCTTAAAGGTAATGTTCGGTCATAGGATAGAAATAATTAATTTTGTTGCATTTTATTAGTTTTTACCAATTTAATATAGGATTATAGCTTTTAGATACATTATAGATGCATATTTTAGGAAGTCAAATACAAGTAAACTTTACCCTGCCTGAACCAGAAAATATAATTTGGTCATTGGGTGAAGTAAATCGAAGGGCAAGTGAATTTAAATATGCTGATCAGCCACGTAATTATCAGTGGGAATCGTATCCACCTAAAGAAAATAATTTTACCGTTGGAGTGAGCGATCCTAAGAGTGATTGGTAAGAGGAAATAGTTTTATTAATTATACTTTTTTGTCGCTTGTTATAAATAATGCCTTTATATTTTGTTATCCTTCATTTTGGAAATTGGAAATTACCAATTTATGGTTTAAACTTAATCACAGCAATAAATGGTGAGATTTTAATCTGATAAACTGACGCCAGAAAAAATGGTAGTCATTTAATGCGATCACAAAAAGTAATTACCATTTTACCTTGGGTGGCTACAACCAGTGATAATAATAATAAAGAACATAAACAAACCGTTTAAAGAGTTCCTAAATTATGTTTATTAGCACTAAGACTGCTATAAAAATGCAGAAGGCATACCATGGGAGTTTTCATAAATATACAATAAATAGGTATAAAAGTACTTTTAGGTCAGACAAAGAATTTATTAAAGGTATCTTTCATTATTTGAAGTACTTGTTATTACGCCGATTTATTTTTAAACGCTAGAAATTGTTATATTTGCTACTGAGAAGGTTTATTTAGATTTTAAGCTTAAAAAGTTGTTCAGAAAAATAACAAATGTTATACATTACTGTAATTGGGATTAAAACTACTTTAAAAAAATGCAATAAACGACCGAGGGCCGTATTTAAAAAAATAAAGTTGAGGATGGTTTGGCGAAAATGAAACGTCGTAAGAAATATTTTACTTGCCAATAGATAAAACGCAAAAAGTTCCAATGAGAATGTATTTTTTGGTTTTTTCTAACTTTTAAAATTGACTTGTAAAAAAATAAAAACGAAAATCGGAAATTTTTGTTTTTCGCCATATTTCGAAGTACGAAATTAAACTTACATTTTTTCGGAGATCCTCATACTGGCCCTTCATATCTTGGACAGTGACACGTTATATATATATATATATATATATATATATATATATATATATATATATATATATATATATATATATATATATATATATATATAATATATATATATATATATATATATATATATATATATATATATATATATATATATATATATATATATATATATATATATATATATATATATATATATATATATATATATATATATATACTGTTATAGTTTTCCTTGTTGTTGTTACCAATGTGATATTATTTTACTGTTTTATATGTTTTTCTGGTGCCACAAATTTTATAGTAAGAAATGTTATATTTTTTATTTCACTGTTTATTATGATTTTGGTTGTACATAAAGTTTGTAAATATTAGGTCTTAACTCTAAGATGGTTCTGTTACAACCTATTTTCTATTTCTTCTCGAGAATCCGTCTAACTTACCAGCCTTCCCCCAGTTTAAAAGTAGGCGGTGCCAGAGAAAAAGGTTATGCATCTTATTGGCTTTTAATTTAAGGGATGCTAATAGTTTCTTTACCTTCCAAACTTTCCGTAGTTGACCATTTAATAAAATTTTACAAGCACATTTATTTTGTTTGGTATAATTTTATCTTTAGAAAATATTTTATTTGAGTTTACTTAGGATTGTCCCTTTGGTAATGGAACCAATATAATAAACGTATTTTACGGTAATTTGAAAGGTCTAGACTAAGTTCTATTACTATTGTGTTAGTTTATTTGCTAAGTTTTAGGCAATGCATCACGTTTCTTATTCTGAAAGGAACGAATTTAATGACTTAATAAACCCATAAGTTTATCTATACAAATTTAAATTAGGAAGAGTTTTGGCATGACCAAATACATTGGTTTTTGAATATTAATAAAATATAAGAAAGATAGTTTTTTATCTATTTTAATAGGAGAACAAAAATAATTTAGGATATAACACCTCCCCCCTTATTGAGAGATTTTATATAACGCAAGTGAATAAAATCTAGAAGGAAATTAGAATAAGGTGGAAATTTCTTATCCAATATGGTCACGTGATGCACTTATAAAATTAATCTTAAGTCTAAAATAAAATTAAAAGTTAGTTAAAACAAGTAAATTATTGCTAACCTATATTTATGTACAGGGTCTTTGATTATATTTACGTGGCTTCTGGAGCCTTTATTTTTAAAGATAGAAAAAAATGTTTTATATAAAAGTTTTAGGTTTTTTTCCATATTATCTTTTGAAATTATCAGTAAAAAAATATCGCAATAAAAAATTGGAAAAAGATAGGCAACTTCAACTTTTTTAAATAGAACATCCTGTATATTATGCGCTACAATAAAAGATCTTTTTTTTCTGATTTCAAATATATATACATTGATGATATTTCGATGAACCATTTTTGAGATATTTAAGCCTAAAATATAAATAAATTGAAAAAAAAATCATATTAGTATCAAGAAAGCTATGGAAACAATAAAATTGTTTTAATAAATTTGACGTATTGATATTGTAAAAAGTTAAAATTTATCATTTTAACTATTAAAAGTAGTTTGTATTGCTTTTTTGTCGATGGGCTATTCAGAAGAACAAAAAATCTCTATTATGCGCCTTTTTTATGGTAACAATAATAATGTGACGACAGTGCAAAAGGAATATTACTTATTATATCCTTAACAACGGGTACCATCTATAGATACTATTAAATACATAGTAAGAAAGTCTATTGAACAAAAAAGCTTTTAAATGAGGAAAAGGACTGCAGCACGACATGAAAACAAGGTTTTGGATATCCTCGTTTTTTCAGGATAATTATTATACTTTTTCTATTGGACTTGCACTAAATACTTTTAATAATAATTTTAGAAAATCCTTTCTTTCACTTTAGCAGGAATGTTTAATTACAAAAATAAACATTATGGGTCCAGAGAAAACACTCACCAAATTCAGCAACATAACAATTCTATTGTTTCCATGGCTTTCTTGATAATAGTATGAAACTTTTTTGTAATTTATTAATATTTTAACCTAAA